>PKML01056226.1:183607-215635 GCA_002933935.1 Eutrema yunnanense | reverse complement strand
AGGTTTAGAGATCTGATCTCGGACGAAGGGAGATTCAGACTTGTCTCTCAAACCAAAGTAAAATAAAAGTATAGAAAATAAAAGCTTTTCCTAAACAGATGGCTGTAAAACCTAATTATATAGCTAAAACACGTTCTGGGCCATCTTGTAATTATTAAAGACTTCTGGGCACTTTTGCAATTCTTCAAATCTTCATTAAGTCGCGTGTCTTGTCATGCTGCGATGGGTATCGATCGATACCAAGGGGTATCGATCGATACCAGGGGGTATCGATCGATGCTTGTCGTGAAATCAGGTACTCAGCAACACGACTTCAGCTTTTGCTCCAAACTGTTCCAGAAAGCTCCAATAATTCCAATAATGCTCCAAACGTGCTATAACCTGTAAAAGACTCTAAAATACTACAAAACACTAGAAAGACTCTATAAAAAGGACTTATATCATGGCCTAAACAGGGTAAAAACTTTGATATATCAACTCCCCCAGACTTAGCCTTTTGCTTGTCCTCAAGCAAATAGAAGACTAAACAGAGAAAGAGGTTTGAAAACGCGGAGACTCACCTGTTCATGAACCATCGAAATGACCCTCTTTCCAAGTACCCAAATGTCACCAAATCAGCTTTTGATCTAACCACCATGTAATTCTCCGTAGACATTCGCAGCTTTTCAGACTCCACACATTATCCCACAACATTGTTCAAATAAAACCATCATCGCCAGTTTCATCGCTGCAGCCAATGTTTAAGAACCTTCTAGATTCTTTACCAGACAATATCATGACAAGGAACCACCATTTTTCACACTTTTTGTATCAATTTCTCTCCCCCAGACTTATTTCTTATTATGTTCTCTTTTTTTTTTTTTTTCAGCTTTGCATATACACATTAAGGTATGAGACGCGAGTATTGATGGTGTTTGCCACCAAATCCCCGGTTCTTCCCTCTCTATGTTTCAAAGGATGTAGGCGAATAATGGCATCATAGGAAAATCCTAGCCTCGCTTCCAATCCTTTGTGTGATCATTCCCTCTTAAGTAGAATAATGTGATCGCTGGAAATTTTCCTAACCCTCTACTCAGAAGAAAATCATTTCAATCTTTTATGCTCTTTTTTATCAACTTATAACAGGGGAGAGAGATACCATAACTCTAAGCACATGAGTTCCTTTATCAGATATGAATGATGAATCAAGATCTAGAAACACTAACCACATTGATGAAGTGCTCAATTTTGGCTCAGGTTTTAGAAGAACTCTGCTGGAGACATGGGTGTTTTCTAGTCAACTGGTCAGTCCTTGGATTTTTCATTAGTCGATCTAGAGCTGATCCTGCAACACTGTTCACTCAAAAACCAAATCAAAGCATCAATTCAAGCACATGATCATTATCTCCAACAAGTTTTGACGCAATAAAACGACAATTTTTTTTTTTATGACTCTAAGAAAAACAAACACAATGTCAGCAGACACCTCCCCCAGACTTGAACAACACTGTCCCCAGTGTTATCTAGCCTAGAGTCAGTGAAAGAAAACAAAAGAACTGAATAAAATTGGGAAAAACAAGAAATTACCATTGCTCGAAGCGTCTAGAGCCATCTGATACCTCCAATCTACTCCTCTAAAGAAGATACCCAGCAGCTGCACATCAGAGTATCCGTGATGTGGACAATCTCTCTGATACGATCTGAATCTCGTCCAAGCAGCCTTGAACGCCTCAGTAGGTCCTTGAGAAAATTGGGAGATTTTATTCCTCAGATCCTTAGATCGTGCATCATCGTAGAAGTTGATCAGGATGGCTCTCTTAGTGTCCTCCCAAGTAGTTAGCGAACCAGGAGGTAGCTGCCTTAGCCAGTAGGTCGCATCTCCACCTAAAGAGTAGGGGAAGAGCTTGCAGAAGAGATAATCGTAGGACACTCCATTGCTCTTGATGCTAGTGACCAAGTCCTCGAACTTCTCTACATGGTCCATTGGATGTTCATGAGGAAGACCATGAAAGAGATGTTGTCCCACAAGAGCAAAGTAAGCAGGCTTCAGCTCAAAGTCATTCCTCTCAAACGCAGGAGGACGAATCGCTGACCGATTGGCGAAAAACTGGTCAGGCCTGTTGTACTCACCAATCGTTCTTCCACGATTAACCACATCATTCCTCGCGTTCACGGCGACATTCGCAGTGACAACAGGAGCAGGTGGCATGACGAGCCCCTCTCCATCCAGACGTTGTCCTTGCTCATTGCACAACCGACCCTCTTGGTCTCTGTAAGCATCAGCTGCATCACGAACCAACTGATTGTTGTTCATCTTAGCTGATTTCTTTGCTTTCTTGTTTGTGCGTTCCACAAGTGCTAGTTGTTCCAGTGATAGATCAACTAGCTCAGCGTTCTTGTTGCTTTTGGTTTCTCGATTAGGCATGCACCTGAAAACAAAAATCAAGAACGTAAGTAACCAAAATATACGTCGGGTATCGATCGATACTCAAGGGTATTGATCGATACTCGGGCGATTTAGACGAATTTTTTTAGCTAAAATCTAATGGCGAATTGAGTCCCCGGCAACGGCGCCAAATTTGATACGCTCAAATTAATACCCTAAGATACTAAAGCAGTTGTCGTAGTATAGCTAGGGGTCGAACCACAAAGACTCAAGATTTCACACAGTAGATTATATAGATCCAAAAAACGCTAAATCAAAGGATGTAAACGAAAATAAGTACGAAATTAAAGGTGTTGTAAATCAATGGAGGAAAATACAGGCCCATGGTTTTTCTCAGGAAATCAATGAATGCAGCTAAATTAACTAACAGGATTCAGATTACGCACGGTTCTTGAACTCAAATCACTAAGATATAATTAACCAACTCTCGTTGCGAAAACTATCTAAATCTAAATCCTAGGAATTCCAAATCTCTTTGCGAATCCTAAATTCTAAATCAGCTTTAAAGTTCAGCTTTGATATGTTCACAAATCAATTAAACCAAATCTCTTTGCGAATAATCAATTTGCTCACCTAAGGTTCTATCAGGTAATTAATAGCACTCTCGTGCCTAATCAATTATCCTAAGATCTAAGTTCCAGATTCGTCAACCTAGAATTAGTTTTGAGAACAACCTATGGCGAAGAACTAATTCAGATAGTGAATCCTAACAAATAATCAACCTAGCATTCAAAGAAATCCTTTATGAGAAAACCCTAAACCTAAAGTGGATCTACTCAGACATGGTGAATGAAACAATCAACATAACTGAATAAATCATCAAATAAAATAATCAGAAAGGTTTAGAGATCTGATCTCGGACGAAGGGAGATTCAGACTTGTCTCTCAAACCAAAGTAAAATAAAAGTATAGAAAATAAAAGCTTTTCCTAAACAGATGGCTGTAAAACCTAATTATATAGCTAAAACACGTTCTGGGCCATCTTGTAATTATTAAAGACTTCTGGGCACTTTTGCAATTCTTCAACTCTTCATTAAGTCGCGTGTCTTGTCATGCTGCGATGGGTATCGATCGATACCTCCTGGTATCGATCGATTCTTGTCGTGAAATCAGGTACTCAGCAACACGACTTCAGCTTTTGCTCCAAACTGTTCCAGAAAGCTCCAATAATTCCAATAATGCTCCAAACGTGCTATAACCTGTAAAAGACTCTAAAATACTACAAAACACTAGAAAGACTCTATAAAAAAGACTTATATCATGGCCTAAACAGGGTAAAAACCATGATATATCAGAGTCTGCTTCGATCCATTTGGAGAAGTAATCTGTTAGGACAAACATGAATCTCTTTTGCTTTGACCGGTGAAGCGGGCCTACGATGTCCATAGACCATCTCATGAATGGATAGGGCGAGGAGATTGATGACAACAACTCTGTAGGTTGGTGAATCGTTGGGGCATGTCGTTGACACTTCTCGCATTTTATAGAGAATGTCTCACAATCTTTCATCATAGTTGGCCAATAGTAGCCGTGTCGTTTGATTTTGATGGCGAAGGCTCTTCCATCGGAATGGTTGCCACATGAGCCGCTATGGACTTCCTCCATTACCCGTCTTGCTTGCGAACCTTCGACGTATGTCATTAGTGGTCTTGAGAATCTCTATTTGAAAACGTCTCCGTATATCAGGATATATCGGGCTGCATGCGCCTTGAGTTTTCGGGCAGCCCACTTGTCTGGTGGCACCTCTCCGTCCATGATGTAAGCACAAATGGGTCCCATATATTCTTTATCGCAGCCATACTTCCCTTCGTGGTGCACGTCGACGTCCATATCCGTTGCCTCGTTCTCGACATGTAGTTTGTCTGGTGCGTCGATTGTGTTAACGATTTGATGTGAACGGATGCTCAGATTCTCGATGAATTCGATGGGGATCACTCTTTTGAGACCAGGGTCCGATGTCGATGCTAGAGCGGCTAGGGCGTCTGCTTGGGTATTCTCGCCGCGAGGGATTCAGGTGAGTGTGAATTCGTTGAATCGCTTGGCAAATTCCTGGACAATCTTTAGATAGGCCTCCATTCTCTCGTCTATGGCTTCATCCATTGAACTGATTTTCCACCAGCCGGGAATCGTAGAATGCGCTTAAGTTTTGCACTTTTATTCCGTGAGCGAGTTTTAATCCGGCAATCAAGGCTTCGTATTCTGCTTCATTATTTGAAGCTGAGAAGGTCAGCCGAAACGACTGCTCTAAAATTTCGCCGGTCGGGGACGTCAAGCGAACTCCTACTCCAGATCCTTGTTTTGAGGACGAGCCGTCGACGTGGAGTGTCCAGGTTGAATCGGGTGTTGGTTCCTCAATTCCTTCGCCTGGGAGCTCGACTATGAAGTCTGCGAGTACCTTTGACTTCGCACAGGTTCTGTTCCGATATTCGATGTCATATTTACTGAGTTTGACGGCCCACTTTGCTAGTCTTCTGGATTGGCTTGGATTATGTATAGGATGACTCGTAAAGGAAAAGTGGCCAACACCACGATGGAATGCGACTGGAAGTAGGGTTGCAATTTCTTTGCTGACATAACCACTGCGAGTGCCAATTTTTCCATCTGCGGGTACCTGGTCTCCGCGTCGGTCAGAGTCTGGCTGACGTAGAAGATCGGCCTTTGCTCCCCTCGCTTCTCCCTGACGAGCACTCCACTGACTGTACTTGTTATTGACACGACGATTTAAAAGAACAAGGACTCGGCTTCGACGGGCTTGGAAGATTGGCCAAATACTGCTTTAGCTTATGAAAGGCGTCTTCGCATCTTTCCGTCCACTCGAATTTTTTATTGCGTCGTAAGGTGTCGTAGAACGGCAAGCATCGGTGGACTGTGAAATGAAGCGGTTTAAGGAGGCGACACATCCTGTTAGAAGTTAAACCTCGCGTTTTTACTTTGGCGATGCCATTTTGATCAACGCACTTATCTGCTTTGGATTCGCCTCTATACCTCGATGGGTAACTGATATATCATGGTTTTTACCCATTTTGGGCCATGATATAAGTCGTATTTATAGAGTCTTTCTAGTATTTTGGAGTCTTTTAGAGTCTTTTACAGGCTTTAGCACGTTTGGAGCATAATTAGAGATATTGGAGCTTTCTGGAGCATTCTGGAGCAAAGCAGAAGTTCGTGTTGCTGAGTACCCGATTTGAAGCATCGGTATCGATCGATACTGCCTAGTATCGATCGATACCCATCGCAGCAGACACGACCCACAACTTTTCCAAGAGTTGAAGAATTGTAGAATTGCCCCCGAAGACTTTATTATTTACAAGAAGCCCCAAAACGTGATTTATGTTATTTAATAGGATTTTACAGCCACTTTGATGGCTATGCTTTATTCCAGACTGGATTCTACTTTGGTTTTTGGAGAGACAATTCTGAACTCCTGTTTTCTATTATTTTCTTTGATGATCTATTCAATCATGTTGTTTTCATTTTCCATGTCTGAGTAGATCCACTTTAGGTTCATGGTTCTCATAAGGGTTTTCTCTGAATGCTAGGTTGATTAGTTTATTAGGATTCACCATCTGAATTAGTTCTTCGCTTTAGGTTGTGTTCAAAGCTTGTTATAGATTAGCTACCTAGAACATAGATCTTAGGATAATTGATTAGACACGACAGTGCGATTAATTACCTGATAGAACCTAAGGTGAACCAAATAACTATTCGCAAAGAGATTTGGTTTAGTTATTTTGTGAACAAATTAAACCTGATCTAAAAGCTGATTTAGACTTTAGGATTCGCAAAGAGATTTGGGATTCTAGGATTTAGATTTAGATAGTTTTCGCAACGACAGTTGGTTAATTATATTTTAGTGATTTGAGTTCAAGAACCGCGCTAAATCTGAATCCTGTTAATTAGTTTCTCTGCATTCATTGATTTCCTGAGAAATATCCTGAATCTATATTCTCTCCATCGAATTTACAACTCTTTTACTGTTTATTGCTTTTGTTTAATCTGATTTGCTTAGCTTGATTCGATACTATTTTGTCTATTGTGCGATTTCTGTAAGTCCTTGTGTTCGACCCCTTCACTTACTACAACAACTTCTTTAGTACTTTTAGGGTATTAATTTGAGCATATCAAATTTGGCGCCGTTGCCGGGGACTCAATTTCGCCATTAGATTTTAGCTGTTGAGTTTCGACTAAGTTCGTCGGTATCGATCGAAACTATCTAGTATCGGTCGATACTCGTCGTTTTCTTTTTGTTGATATCGATCAACACCACTTGATATCGGTCGATACTCATCACGTTTTTGTTGCTAACGTTATTGACTTTTGTGTTTCAGGTGCATGCCTAATCGTGAAACTAGAGGGAACAAGAGCACTCCGCTAGTTAATCTATCGTTAGAGTAGCTAGCACGTTTAGAATGCACACACAAAAAGGTAAAGCAAACATCAGGGATGAACAACACAGTGGTATTAAGACCTGATGAAGCTGGAGTTCTGAGAGACCAAGATGGTCAAGTGTGCAATGAGAGAGGGCAGCGACTTGATGAAGCTGGAAACGTCATTGTCCCTCCTGCTGCTGTTGTTGAGATTGTCGCGCCAGCTGTGCGCGCCAACGTTGGGAATGCTGCAGTTGATCTAGGTAGGACACTTGCTGAGCACAACAGACCTGATCAGTTCTATGCCAATCGATCTGTGATTCGCATCCCAACTTTTCAGAGGAATGATTTTGAGCTGAAACCTGCGTACTACGCTCTTGTGAGTCAGAATCCTTTCCATGGCCTATCTCATGAACACCCCATGGATCATATCGAGAGGTTCAAAGATTTGGTCACTGGTATGAAGTACTATGGAGTGCCCAATGAGTTACTCTTCTGCAAACTTTTCCCATACTCTCTTTGTGGGGATGCTGCTTATTGGCTGAAGCAGTTGGCTCCTGGTTCGCTAACTACATGGGATGAGACGAAGAACGCATTCCTGAACAATTTCTATGATGATGCGAGATCCAAGGAGCTCAGGAACAAGATCTCTCAATTTTCTCAAGGTCCAACAGAGGCACTCAAAGCTGCTTGGACTCGTTTCAAGTCATATCAGAGAGATTGTCAACACCATGAGTTCAATCAGGTTCAGCTGCTAGGTACTTTCTACAGAGGAATCGATTGGAGGTACCAGATGGCTTTGGATACTACGAGTAATGGGAACTTCAACATCGGGTATCCAAATGATACGATCATGCTAATTGAGAACTTGGCGTCTAGCAATAGCACCAAGAATGCTGACTTCGAGCGAAAGAAGCAGGCTGGAGGAATTGATGGTTCGCAGATTGCTGAAGTTCAAGCCAAGCTGGATATTCTGATTGGGAAGTCGAAGAAGGCTGTACACTTTGCTGATGGAGTCGATAACATCGGTGGAGATGAAGTGGAGGATGTTAACTACGTTGGTGGCTCTCGATTTCAGGGTCAGCAATTTGGGTACAACAACAACCGAAACTTCAACAACAACACTCGCAATTACGGGAACTCTTCGTACCAGCCCATCTCTCCAATGTCCACAGAGAATAAGATGGAATCCATGCTTGAACAAATTCTTCAGGGACAGCAGAAGTTGCAAGTGGATTTCAATGGGAAGTTTGACTTTCTGTACATTGATCTGAATGAGAAAATTGAAGCTATCAGTATTTCTCAAAGAAAGCTGGAAACTCAGGTTGCTCAGACCGCAGCAGCTGTGCAGAGGCAGAAAGGTTTTCTTTAAGGGAAAACTGAGAATCCAAGAGCACACGTCAATGCAATCACCATAGGAAGTGCTAAAGAAGCCACTGCAGTGGTAGAAAAGGGTTTTGATGCAGGAATTTTCGACGATGCTGTTGAAAATGACGACTGGGATTCTGAAATCGCCCGAGTATCGATCGATACCAGCCAGTGTCGATCGATACCGGTCCAAACACCTGCACGAGTGGATAGAAAATCACGAGTATCAATCGATACTCCTCTAGTGTCGGTCGATGCTGAGACGCAGGTCGAGAAGAAGGCTGAGATTGTCAAGGAGAGGGTGTACAAACCCATAATAACTTATCCTATGCCTCGTATTATGACAAAGAAGGAATGGGAGAACGCCAGATACAAAGCTATGTTGGATAAGTTGGTTGTGGAGTTTCCTATGGTTGATGATATATATGACGATGATAATTCGAACACCACCCCTGCATCGTTCGATACCCTACCTGTATCGATTGATACCCACCCATATACTGCGAAGGAGCCGGGTATGAGTGTTGACAGACTTCGCAAGCCCAAGAAGCTGAATCCTATTTCTCAACACCTCCGAGCTCCCATCACTCCAAAGCAGCTGCGTGGCTTTGAGAAGATGGTACGAAGGATTCCCCACACACTGACTTTTGAAGAAGCTTTAGAAGACCGCCCTTTGATAAGTCACTTCAAAGATTGCAGAGAAACTCTGGAAGAGATCGAAGTACTCTTTATCGAGGCAAGACACAAGTTACTACCGCTGAGGCAGTTGACCCAGGGGGAAGACCCAGGGAAATTCGCAGTTCCATGCTCCATCTCTGGAGTTGAATTCGATGAGTCTCTCGTTGACTCAGGGTCTAGCGTCAATGTAATATCAAGGGAAATTGCTGAACGATTGAGGGCTGATATAAGACCCCCTACGATGCATCTCACGTTTGCGAACTCCTCCACCTCACCTCCATACGGTACTATCCATGCTTTGCTTTTTAAAGTAGGAGATTGTCTTGTGCCCACTAATTTTAGGGTTGTGGAGATGAGCGAAGGATCTGAGGTTTCTTTGCTCCTTGGACGACCGTTTATGGTTACTCCTGGCGCGATCATAGACACACCTAATAAGAGACTCTCTTTCTCTTACATTGACGGAGAGGTCTACTATGATGCCATTCCCTCTAGAGGTGCTCCCACACATGTCTCGTGCTTCACTGTTATCACAAGAGAGACATCGGTAGTTGATCTTTTGGAAGAGCCTCCTGACGACCCAACTGTCATAGACGTTTTAATTGAACCGCCCAGCACCCCCAAGAAAGTTGTCTAAGGCAACAAAGAAGAAGGCGAAGAGCAAAAGAGTCGAGAGTGCTATCCATGTGACTCTAACCCCTCAGAAGTATGATGGAGATTTGATTGAGTACAAGGTGAAGTGCAAAGGAGCCTCGAAACCATTCTCTAAGGCTAAAGTTCTTCTTACTTCAGAGCTGAAAGAGAAAGGAAAGGAGGTTTTGGAGAGCATGTTGAGCAGAACTCTGAAGCTAGCAATGTCAAGTTATGAAGCCTGTTTTGGTGCCAGCTCTCATTCTTATCCTGCTTGAATGGCGTTACAGTCAAGCTAATGACATTAACGAGCGCTTAGTGGGAGGCAACCCACTGGTGAGTCTGTTTTTGAGTCATTTTTCTTTTTATTTTTCGTTCTGTGTTTGTGTCAGGATAAACAAGGAGCAAAACTCGAAATCGCCTGAGTATCGAACGATACCAAATTGGTATCGATCAACACCAATCGCGAATGAGACTGTTCATCATGTCGACTTAAGCCTGGTATCGATCGATACCAGGCCGTGTGTCGGTCGACACCAGATGTTCCGGCATGGTAACTTCTTGTTTCTCTTAATTATATTCTGTTCTTTTGCTTTCTTTTACCTACTCTAGGCTAGATAACACTGGGGACAGTGTTGTTCAAGTCTGGGGGAGGTGTCTGCTGACATTGTGTTTGTTTTTCTTAGAGTCAGTTGTTTTATCGAGTTAAAAACGTTTTATTGAGTCAAAACTTGTTGGAGATGATGATCATGTTCTTGAATTGTTGTTTTGATTTTGTTTTTGAGTGTCCAGTGTTGCAGGATCAGCTTTAGATCGACTAATGAAAAATCAAAGGACTGACCAGTTGACTAGAAAACATCCATGTCTCCAGCAGAGTTCTTCTGAAGTCTGAGCCAAATTTTTTGCACTTCATCGATGTGGTTAGTGTTTACAGAGCTTGATTCATCATTCATATCTGACAAAGGAACCCATATGTTTAAAGTAATGGTATCTCTCTCCCCTGTTATAAGTTGATAAATAAGAGCATAAAAGATGAAATGATTTTCTTCTGAGTAGAGGGCTAGGAAAATTTCCAGCGATCCCATTATTCTACTTAAGAGGGAATGATCACACAAAGGTTGAAAGCGAGGTTAGGAAAATTTCTCGTGATACCACTATTCGCCTAAACCTTTGATACATAGAGAGGGTAGAACCGGGGATTCGGTGGAAAACACCATCAATACTCGCGTTTCGGACCTTGATGTGTATATGCAGATCTAAAAAAAAAAAAGAGAACATAATAAGAAATAAGTCTGGGGGAGAGAAAGTGATACAAAAAGTGTGAAATTGGATTGTTCCTTGTCATGATATTGTATTGTAAAGAATCTAGAAGGTTCTTGAACATTGGCTGCAGCGATGATACTGGCGATGAGGGCTTTATTTGAACAATGCTGCGAGATAATGTGTGGAGTCTGGAAAAGCTGCGAATGTCTACAGAGAAGTACATGGTGGTTAGATCAAAAGCTGGTTAGGTGACATTTGGGTGCTTGGGAAAAGGATCTTTGCGATGGTTCCTGAGTAGGTGAGTCTCCGTGTTTTCAAACCTCTTTCTCTGGTTTAGTCTTCTATTTGCTTGAGGGCAAGCAAAGGCTAAGTCTGGGGGAGTTGATATATCATAGTTTTTACCCCTTTTGGGCCATGATATAAGTCTGTTTTATAGATTCTTTCTAGTATTTTGGAGTCTTTTAGAGTTTTTTACAAGTTTTAGCACGTTTGGAGCATAATTGGAGATATTGGAGCTTTCTGGAGCATTCTGGAGCAAAGCAGAAGTTCGTGTTGCTGAGTACCCGATTTGAAGCATCAGTATCGATCGATACTGCCTAGTATCGATCGATACCCATCGCAGCAGACACATACCCATCGCGACTTTTCCAAGAGTTGAAGAATTACAGAATTGCCCCAGAAGACTTTATTATTTACAAGAAGCCCCAAAACGTGATTTATGTTATTTAATAGGATTTTACAGCCACTTTGATGGCTATGCTTTATTCCAGACTGGATTCTACTTTGGTTTTTGGAGAGACAACTCTGAACTCCTGTTTTCTATTCTTTGATGATCTATTCAATCATGTTGTTTTCATTCTCCATGTCTGAGTAGATCCACTTTAGGTTCAGGGTTCTCATAAGGGTTTTCTCTGAATGCAAGGTTGATTAGTTTATTAGGATTCACCATCTGAATTAGTTCTTCGCTTTAGGTTGTGTTCAAAACTTGTTCTAGATTAGCTACCTAGAACATAGATCTTAGAATAATTGATTTGGCACGACAATGCGATTAATTACCTGATAGAACCTAAGGTGAGCAAACTAACTATTCGCAAAGAGATTTTGTTTAGTTGTTTTGTGAAAAAATCAAACCCGATCAAAAAGCTGATTTAGACTTTAGGATTCGCAAAGAGATTTAGGATTCACAACGACAATTGGTTAATTATACTTTAGTGATTGGAGTTCAAAAACCGCGCTAAATCTGAATCCTGTTAATTAGTTTATCTGCATTCATTAATTACCTGAGAAATACCCTGAATCTATATTCTCTCCATCGAATTTACAACTCTTTTACTGTTTATTGCTTTTGTTTCATCTCATTTGCTTAGCTTGATTCGATACTATTTTGTCTATTGTGCGATTTCTGTGAGTCCTTGTGTTCGACCCCTACACTTACTACAACAACTGCTTTAGTACTTTAGGGTATTAATTTGAGCATATCAGTAACGAGTTACCCGAGGAATTCGCCGGAAGTCACGGCGAATCTGCATTTTGCCGTATTTAACTTCATGTTGTGAAGATTAAGTTGTCGGAAACAATCTCGCAAATGTTTGACGTGGTTCATCTCGTCAAGTGACTTGACTAGCATGTCATCGATGTAGACATCCATTGTTTTACCGAGGTTTTCCGCAAACATCTTGTAGACCAACCGTTGGTACATTGCCCCTGAGTTCTTGAGCACGAACGACATCACTTTGTAGCAATATATCTCACGGACTGTGATGAATGTGCGGTCTTCTCTCTGTCGTCAGGGTGCATTAGGATTTTATTGTAACCAGAGAAAGCATCCATGAAAGATAAAAGTTTATTGCCGGCGGTTGCTTTGACAAGTTTGTCGATGTGGGGCAATGGGAAACTGTCCTTGTTGAGGTTGGTAAAGTCTACGCACACTCGCCATTTGTCGTTCTTTTTCTTCACTACGACTGGATTAGCGAGCCAATAAGGGTATTTTGCTTCGGCAATTGAATCGACCTTCAACAGTTTTTCAACCTTGTCATTTACGGCCTTAGCTCGTTCTGGTCCCTGCTTTCTTCTCTTTTGCTTGACGGGTTTGAAAATGGGATCCACGTTGAGCTCATGGCGGGCGATATTGATGATAATCCTTGGCATGTCCTCTACGGACCAGGCGAATGTCTGCACGTTCTCTTTCAAGATTGAGATCAATTCGCTGCGATTTCGAAGATTCTCACTGAGGTCACATGCTTGCAGCTCGGTTCGGCCTTTTCCTGGCGAGCTTTCGTGATATGTAATTGCTATAAGAGTTTGGATAGGTCCTTCTCAGTCTCCTACTCTGTCTTTGGCCTTTTTGAGTTTGCATTAGAAATTGTTACCGGGTTACGAAGCTTGTGCTCGGCGAGGAAACAAACACGAGATTCCTACCGGTTGCCCCATATAGTTTTAATGCCATCGGAGGTTGGAAACTGGATGCAGAGGTGATAAGTGGAGGGAATAGCTCGCTTGGAGTTTATATATGGGGTGCCCATGATAACGTTGTATACTATTGGGTGATATGCGACGGAGAATTCTACGATCTTTGTCACGCCTTTGCCATGTACGGGGAGCCTGATCGTCCCTAAGGTCATCGTTGTATCGCAGTTGAATCCAGTTAGGGGTCTATGGTCGGCTATTATTTATGTCAACTTGATGTCCATCTGTCTTAGAGTGTCTCAGAAAATAATGTCGACCGAAATTCTTGTATCGACCAGTATTCTTGCCACGTCGTAATTTCGAATGGCTAGTCGTTATGCGGTTTGTCGGTGCCGGCAGTTTCATCTTCGGCGAAAGAGATGGTGACGTTCGTAAAGTTAGTCGGTTCGGACCAATTGACGCTGGTTTCGGCCCAGCGCTTAAAGGATTTGATTGACGACACCGTGTCTTCACAAAATTGCGATCCTCCCATTATCATATTTATTCTTCTCCGGGGCGCTTCCTCCTCGTTTCTTCGACCTAGCTTCTGGACATATACTTGATTTTGTTTCATCAGGGTGCCTCAGTTCGGCTTGTTTTGGTTATCATCATCTCGTTCAAAATCATTGAGGGTCACCGTATTCCCGATCTGCCCCGCCATGAATTTAGCTGCCAATTTTGCCCCCAAGCTTCGACAGTTTGATGTGAGTTGCCCGTAGCATTGATGATGTTCGCAATAGGCTTTCTCGTCGAAGCGGTTGGAATTTTTCGTCCATGTATTTCATGGTACCTTGCCTCGCCCCGCTCCCACTTGATAATTGTGGGCGCCCTGGAGCTTTGGTCCTTCATGATGTATGAATCCTCCGTTCTGAGTATTTCTTCGAGAGTTTCATGGAAATGGTGCTGAGGCGGCGTTTCGGTTCGTTGGCCTTGCTGGTTCGAATCTCTCCTCGAGAATCTTCATCTCTTCTTCATCAATGATAAAATGTGAGACCCGATGTAATGCATCTTGCATTTCCCTTCAGAAATCTGATTTGTACAACAATGCCTTTTTTAGCGCGATGAGCGCGGCTCGGTCGCTCAGACCTTCCAGCTTTGATATCACCGTCTTGAATTTTCCTATAAACCTCCGTAGAGATTCAGTTGGTGCTTGTACCATGGTCCACATATTGGCATCCAACGTTTCTCGTTCCATGAATACAGAGTATTGCTTTTGGAACTCAGAAGCTATTTGCTGAAAATTGTCGATTGAATTTCTTTTCAGCCTTGCGAACCAGTCAAGAGTAGCTCCATTTAGATTTTCCACGAACAAGAGACATAATCCGGCATCTTTCTTGCTATCTTTGAGCTTAGATCGCCCCATTGCTATTCGTAAGGCGGTGATATGGGCCTTCGGGTCAGTTGTTCCGTTGTAAAAAGGAATCCTAATTTTTCTGGGATCGGATACGATCGCCTCGGTGATCCGAGTTGTGAAGGGAGTCCTTTGTGTTTCTTCAAGCACTTGATGGATCTCAGATGTCGCGTTGATTGCGTGATGTACCTTTGAACGGATAGTCTGCATCTCGGCGTTGTTCCGGGCCAAGGAAGCTTTGATCTCGTTTAGTTCCATTATCTGGGCTCGGCTCGATTCCATCGATTCTTGATGGTTCTGATTTGATCTCCTCGTCTCCTCGGCACGTCGCATTTGCTCTACCAAGAGTAAGCTCTCTTCCTCCGCCGAGTTGTTGCCGAGTTAGTTCAAGCTAGGGACGTCTCCCGCCGGTCTTGCTCCTTCCAATGCCGAGGCGAGTTCGTCACTCGTGATACGGCTTGAGATATTGTTCTCTTCACTTCGGACTGCCCCATCGCTGGTCGTTCCGATCATTCCGAGGTGTGATCCTACAAGTTTGACGGTTCGCTGCTCCGTCCTTTGATCCATTTGAAATGGGTTTGGCAGGAGTGGCCTCATGATATACTCATATATTGCATGTTTTAGCATGCATCTCACTAGAATTTTGTGTCATTTACATGCATAATTATGGTTTTGTCTTGCATTTAGGTCTCATTTAGCGATTAGGACATATTGCATTAGGTCTAGTGAGTTCTTGCATGTTTTGGAGTACTTTCTAGGTGATTGAAGGCAATTTGGGCATCTTTGGAGAGTTGGACCAAAGTAGAGTGCAAGGTCCATCCGATACACCGGAAAGATGTGGATGGAGGGAGGCCCTCCGATCTGAATCAGCTTGGAAGACCTTCATAACAATTGTAGAGGGGTGGGTTAGCTGTCCAGGGAACTTTGAATCAGGCCATTCGAACATACGGTTCGAGAGTTGTCACAGTTTCACTGAAGACGTATCCGCCTGGCCGATAAAACGTGTGGCTCGTCTCAACCGACCACCACCCACTCGGTTCAATTAGGTCGGTCTTGGGTCAGGAAAAGCAACCGACCCAAAGAAACTATCTCAACCGACCAGATGGTGCTCGGTCCAAACCACACAGTGTCAACCGACCAGGATCCACACGGTTAACATCCAAGATACCACCCGAAGTGACTCAAAGATCAGGCCAAATGAAGACCTTCCCGTGCCCAGTTTAATCTGAGGTATTCATGAAATTCAAAATCGAGCTGACGTTCGTTTAGTGGTGGTTTCATGTCATTCAGATGGGCCGTTCAAGAGATATGACAAATATAGCAAGGACGTGTCTGTCTGGCATCCAAACGAGTTCTGCTCCAAATACGACGTCTGAAAGATCAACCTATTCCGATTCAGCTTCCACTCCGATTTAGCTTCTGTGTTCTTCATAGAAGTTGTAGATAATTGAGTTGGCTGTCTTCCGGAGTTAGAGTGAGGCCATTCGGATGTCAAGTGCAGAAGTTATGACCGATTCACTGGAGACGTATCCAAGTTTCGGCCAGGTCAATACCCAGTTTGTTCCGGGTTGACCCGGGTCCGACCCAACTCAGAAAACACCTTTTTATATTTTAGAGATCTGATTTTTAGATCTATCTCATTTTTTATCCTTTTTCTCTCATTTTCTCTCAAGAACAAAAACCTCTCTTTTTAGGGTTTTTGGGATTTTTCCTAAGGATCTTTTGATTTATGAAAGTTTGAGTTTAGTTCTTGTGTTCTTTCTCTAATATTTCATCTTCCTAATCTCTAATCATGAATAACATCACCTCTTTCACAAGATTTGGTGTGTTCTTCGTGATTAGTGAGTAGTCTTTTAGGATTTGAGGATTAGGTAGATTTAGGGTGATTTGATGGATGATTAATGATGTCTAGGATTAGATTATATGATTTACCTTCTTGATTAGTGGTCTTAAAGCTAGATCTAGCTTGAGAAAGTGGATCTAGATCATAAGGTATTTCATGCACACAAGGTGTTCGATAAAATGCCTTGATGAACTAATCAAGAGATATTCATTTATAGCCTAAGAGATTAGTTGTCTAGAGTGATTATTTGGTTGATCTTGAATGTTTAGACTTAAAGCTTGCTAATTAGTGATTCACAAATGAGAATTTGATCTTGAATTAGTGATTAGCAAAATGGTCACAAAATGGTCGCAAATGAGTCATTTGCGACCATTTTGGGACTAAAAAAAGTATTCGCAAATATTTGGTCGCTAAATAAAGTGGTCACAAAACAGTCCCTTTTTTGCGACTAATATGTGACATCCATTATCAGTCCTAATTTAGAGACCGATTTGCGACTACTTGTAAAAAAAATATTAAAAAAAAAAAATCCAAAAAAAAATATTTTATTTATTAAATTTAATTACAAAAATGAAAAAAAAAGAAGATCTGCTCCTTCTCCTTCGATCTGCTCCTTCGATCTTGTTCTCCCTCCATGGCCCAGATCTGCTCCTTCGCCTGCATCACGAGCTCACCACGAACCACCTTCCACGCGAGGCACGAACCTCCGAACCCCTCGCCGACTTCCGCCACGAGCTCAGATCGACAATTCCTCTCCGCTCACTGCCTCCTCCTCCTCCGAGACGTTGGATGGTGCTGTAATTACGCTGAGCATCATCCAACGTCATGCTGGCATAATAAATAGCTCGCCGACTTCCGCCACGAGCTCAGATCGACAATTCCTCTCCGCTCACTGCCTCCTCCTCCTCCGAGACGTTGGATGGTGCTGTAATTACGCTGAGCATCATCCAACGTCATGCTGGCATAATAAATAGCATGGAGCTTCTTGTCTTTCCTCTGACCCAACACAGCTCCAACAGTAAAATCACTCGCATCGCACATAACCTCAAAAGGTTTACTCCAATCAAGTGGTTGGACAATAGGAGCACTCACCAATGTCTTCTTAATCTCCTCGAAGGCTGCAAGGCAATCAGATGTGAAATCAAATTTGACTTCCTTACATAACAGGGCTGTGAGTGGGCGTGCAAGCTTAGAGAAATCTTTGATGAACCTCCTGTAAAATCCAGCATGACCAAGGAAACTTCGAATCTCAGATACAAAGCATGAAGGTTGCAGGCTTGTCATGTCCTGAATCTTAGCCTTGTCAACTTCGATCCCTGCCTTAGAAACCTTGTGCCCAAAAACGATGCCATCTTGTACCATGAAGTGGCACTTCTCCCAATTAAGAACTAAGTGCTTTTCATGGCATCGCTAAAGCACCTTGCACAAGTTATCCAGACAATCTTTGAATGACGATCCATACACTGAAAAGTCATCCATGAACACCTCCATAAACTCCTCAGTCATGTATGTGGAAATCGACATCATGCATCTTTGAAAAGTTGCTGGAGCGTTACATAATCCAAATGGCATTCTTCTGTAGACGAATGTGCCATAAGGACATGTAAAAGTCGTTTTCCCCTGGTCCTCTGGATGTATAGGAATCTGGAAAAAGCCTGAGTACCCATCGAGAAAACAGTAGTATGGGTGACTCGCTAACCTCTCCAGCATATGGCCGATGAATGGCAATGGGAAATGATCCTTCCTTGTGGCCGCATTCAGCTTCCTGTAGTTAATACACATCCTGTGACCAGTGATCGTCCTTGTAGGGATCAGCTCATCCTTCTCGTTTTTCACCACTGTTATGCCTCCTTTCTTAGACACAACGTGAACTGGACTAACCCAAGAACTATCTGAGATGGCATAGATAATCCCTGCTTCCAACAGCTTCATCACTTCCTTCCTGACCACTTCCTTCAGGTTCAGATTCAGCCTCCTCTGGCACTCAATCGAAGACTTAGACTTATCCTCCAGGTTAATCCGATGCAAGCACAAGTCTGGTGCTATACCTGAGATATCATCAAGAGAATAGCCAAGAACTTTGCGATACTTGCGCAGCTTGCTCAGCAGTAAGGTAATCTATGCGTTGTTCAAAGAAGCATTAACAATCACAGGGTACGTGGAATTAGGACCAAGAAAAACATACCTTAGGAGCATTTTCCTCGCTCCAATCTCCAAGCCCAGTAGCTTGCTTAGAACTTTCGGTCAACTCTCCTTCTAGTCGCAGGGTATCGACCGATACTAGGGGAGTATCGATCGATACTGGCGACGCTGAATCAAGCATCTTCAAGTATCCAGCAGTATCATCGCACAAATGGACCTCTGAAGTGGCTGAACAGACCAATGCTCTCTCCAGTGGATCCTCAGGGTGCATCTCCAGGAAGTACTCCTCTGCTATGTCACTGAAGGTGTCCACATAGAATGTCTGCCCATCGATGGTTGGTCTCTTCATCATCTTTTCCATGTTAAAGGACATCATCAAATCACCGAAGTTGAGAGCTATCTATCCATTCTTGCAATCGATCAAGGCTCTAGCAGTTGCAAGGAATGGTCTGCCCAGGATAAGAGGATCCTTAGGCTCATCATCGTACTTCAGGACGATGAAATCTGTTGGGATCAAGCAATTCCCAATCTTGATTGGGACATCTTCGAGTAGTCCCTCTGGAAGTCGCACTGAGCGATCAGCGAGTACCAACAAAATCTTTGTAGATTGGAAATCTGTCATCCCCATTCGCTAAGCAACTGAGTGTGGCATGAGGTTCACACTCGACCCAATATCGCAGAGAGCACACTCGAATCTCTCTGTGAAGATAGTGCAATTCAAAACAAAACTCCCTGGGTCTGGTAGCTTTTTGGGAATTTTGTTGAGTATATTCGCACTGCACTCAGCTGTAATCATCATGACACCTTCCTCAAGGTTCACATTGCTAGACACCATCTTCTTCACATATCTCCTGAAAGCTGGAGAAGTCTTAATAGCATCAACAAAAGGAAGCTCCACAACCAACTTATCCAACATAGTTTTGCATCTGGCGTCCTCCCATTCCTTCTTTGTCATCTTAGGAGGCATAGGATAAGGTATCTTGGGTTTGTACACCCTCTTCTTGACAATCTCTGGCTCCTTCTCGACCTATGTCTCAGCATCGACCGACACAGAAGGAGTATCGATCGATACAAGGGATTTTGGATCCCCTCGTGCAGGTGTCTGGGCTGGTATCGATCGACACTGGTTGGTATCGATCGATACACGAGGATTTTCAGAATCCCATTCGTCATCTTCAGCAAGATCGACGAAAGTCTCTGCAATTGGGTTGTTCTTCACTCCTGTAATCACTTCTTTTCCACTCCTCGAGGTGATGGCATTGATGTGTGCTCTTGGATTCTCAGTTTTCCCTGGAAGAAAATCTTCCTGCCTCTGCACAGCTGTTGCGGTCTGAGCAACTTGAGTTTCCAGCTTCCTTTGAGAAACATTGAGAGCGTCAATTTTCCCATTCAGATCAATGTACATAGAGTCAATCTTCCCATTGAAATCCCTTTGTAGCTTTTGATGTCCCTGAAGAATATGTTCAAACATGGACTCCATCTTACTCTCTGTGAACTTTGGAGATACTGGCTGGTACGAAGAGTTCCCATAATTGCGAGTAAAATCGCTGCTCTGGAGTGGTTTCTAAGCAAATTGTTTTGCTCCAAAGCCAGATTGGTTTCCCTCAAATAATGTACTCCTAGAAAGGAATTGCCCTTGATCTACACTCTCTGGACTGAAATGGAACGGATTGATCTCGCAAACGATTGGATCTATTGCGGGAACGGTGGATACCAATGGTCACACAAGAGATTGCGGAGGGTCTCTTGATTTACCGAGTGATCCAATATATATAACACACTAAAGGATCGGGTTGCTTGAGAGATATGACGCACTAACAAGCTAAGATGTTCGAAGAACAAATGATCTTACTTAGAAAAGGTTTTGATTGAAAAGAAAGATGAAACTCGACAATGAGTTTACAAGAGCATATAAAGAACACGAATGCTCTCTAGTCAAAGTATCAACTCTCAAAACTAGAAATAACACAATTTTGAATTTGAAAGATAGAAGATAATTGGCCCCTTCTTAGTCGTATTTCTCTTCGAATGAATTTGGGCCTCGCCTTAGCTTAGTGGACTAGATATGGTGATTCAACCTTGTCTCATTAAAAACCTATCTCAAGAAAACCCAATGGGACAAAACTTGAGATAGGAAAAAAGAGTGCAAAGTTGAACCACAAGTCCACTTAGCCATCTTGGACTTGGATTACAACTAGTGTAGAAGTAACCAACTCTTTTCCCTCTTGACTTAGATATCTTTGCTTGAAAAATGCTCCTATTACTTCATTGAGCTTCTTAGATTTTGAACGAGTCATTGGACCACTCGGGACAAGCAAGGCATTATCATAATCATCTTGAACTGCTTCATGATCCTCAGCTACAAGCTTTCCATCCTCAGGTTCAAGCACCATGTTTTCTATGTTATCCATGATCACATCATCCCCCTCTTCTTGAAAAAGATTTGACCTCAAATCTGTTTCATCTGCAAGAAAAGGAGCTAAATAAGAAACATTGAAACTAGGGTTGATCTTGTACTTACCTTGGAGATCAAGTTGATAGGCGTTGTTGCTGATCTTTCTTGTTATCTCAAAAGGACCATCAACTCTCGGCATTAGCTTTGATTTTCTTTCAGCTGGGAACCTCTCTTTCCTCAAATGAACCCAAACTTGGTCTCCGACTTCAAAACTCATCTCATGCCGGTTTCTATTGGCATGCTTTGCATAAAGCTTAGTTTTCTCTTCTATGTTTAGCTTAGCTCTCTCATGGATCTGTTTAACTAACTATGCTTTCTTCTGTCCATCAAAGCTTATTCTTTCATTTGAAGGAATGGGGGTTAGATCCAAAGGAGATAATGGTTTAAAGCCATAAACGATTTCAAATGGGGAAAACTTAGAAGCTGAATGCATTGAGTGATTATATGCGAATTCTACATGCGACAAACACTCTTCCCATGACTTAATATTCTTTTTGATTTATGCACGCAACAAAGTAGATAAGGTCCTATTGACCACTTCAGTTTGCCCATCAGTTTGTGGATGACATGTAGTAGAGAACAAAAGTTTTGTACCTAGCTTAGACAATAATGTTTTCCAAAAATAACTAAGGAATTTGGTGTCACGATCAGAAACAATGGTCCTAGGCATACCATGCAAACAGACAACTTTTTTAAAGAACAAACTAGCTACATGAGATGCATCATCTGTTTTATTGCAAGCTATGAAATGTGCCATTTTATAGAATCTATCTACCAAAGATGGAGTCTCTACCATTTCTAGTTCTAGGTAACCCAAGCACAAAATCCATAGATATGTCAGTCCAAGGATGAGAAGAAATAGGTTATAGAGTATACAAACCGTAGGGCTTAACCTTAGACTTGGACTGTTTGCAAGTTACGCATCTTTCACAGATTCTTTCCACATCTCTCTTCATGTGTGGCCAGTAGAAGTGATCTTGCATCACCTTCATGGTCTTAGCAATGCCAAAATGACCCATAAGACCACCACCATGTGCCTCCCTGACTAAAAGATCTCGAATAGAACAATTAGGAACACACAAGCGATTTTTATAAAAGAGGAAACCATCTTGTCTAAAGTAATGATCTTTAGCAAATTTTTCACAAGACTGGTATTTCTCATTGAACTCATTATCAGATGCATACATAAACTTAAATTGTTCAAAACCTAACAGCTTAGCATCTAAAGTAGAGACTAGAGCATACCTGCGCGACAATGCATCGGCAACAATATTATCCTTACCCTTTTTATATTTGATGACATATGGGAATGTCTCAATGAACTCTACCCACCTGGCATGTCTTTTGTTGAGTTTCTGCTGTCCCTTAAGATGTTTTAGGGACTCATGATCAGTATGAATAACAAACTCCTTCGGCCAGAGATAGTGTTGCCATGTTTGAAGGGTTCGGACTAGTGCATAGAGCTCTTTATCATATGTTGGATAGTTGAGAGTGGCTCCTCCGAGTTTCTCGCTGAAGAATGCAATAGGCTTCTTATCTTGTATTAAAACAGCTCCAATGCCTATCCCTGAAGCATCACATTCAATTTCAAACGTTTTAAGAAAATTAGGTAATATTAAAAGAGGTGCATTGGTCAGTTTATCCTTTAAGGTTTGAAATGCTGCTTCCTGTGCATCTTCCCACTTGAACCCAACATCCTTTTTAATAACTTTAGTGAGGGGTGCGGCTAATGTGCTAAAGTCCCTTACAAATCTTCTGTAGAAGCCATCAAGGCCGTGGAAGCTCCTTACTTCACCAATGGTTTTGGGACTAGGACAATCTCTAATGGCTTTCACCTTCTCCTCATCTACTTTGATCCCATCTGCACTCACCACCAAACCTAGAAACACAAGATTATCTGTGCAAAATGTGCATTTCTTAAAATTAGCAAACAGTTTTTCTTTCCTAAGCACATTAAGAACATATTGCAAATGTATAACATGTTCTTCTAGACTTTTACTATAGATTAAGATATCGTCAAAGTAAACTACCACAAAAACACCTATATAAGCTCTAAGAACATGATTCATTAACCTCATAAAGGTACTAGGTGCATTTGTTAGCCCAAATGGCATAACTAGCCATTCATATAACCCATGTTTAGTTTTAAAGGCTGTTTTCCATTCATCACCCTCTTTCATCCTAATGTGGTGGTAACCACTTTTAAGATCAATCTTAGAGAATATACTAGAACCATACAGTTCATCAAGCATATCATCTAATCTAGGAATGGGGTGGCGATACTTTACAGCGATATTGTTGACCGCTCTACAATCAACACACATGCGCCAGCTACCATCTTTCTTAGGCACAAGTAGCACAGGGACGGCACAAGGACTCATGATCTCTCTAATATGTCCCTTCTCCATAAGCTCATCTACTTGCCTTTGTAACTCCTTTGTTTCCACAGGATTAGTCCTATAAGCGGGTATGTTTGGCAGTGAAGACCCGGGAATGAAATCAATCTGGTGCTCAATCCCCCATATTGGTGGCAACTCCTTTGGGTTATCTTCTGGAAACACATCGCTATAATCCTGCAAAAGTGCTTTCATTTCACTCGGCAACACCAAGATCAGTTAAGCTTGTTAAAGCCTCTTTAAACACAAACAATAGCATCAGTTGTTTTGATAACAAAGATTTCTTAATTTCACCAGCTTTTAAAAAGAAATTAGATGACTTAGCTTTGGTTTTATCCTTCTGTTTGAGCTGCTTTTGATCTTCATAAACTTCTTGGGGCGTCATAGGTAACAAAATGGTCTTTCTGCCTTTAAAAACAAATGAATGATTATTAGTATACCCATCATGAATTACCTTGCGATCCGACTGCCATGGTCTGCCAAGAAGTATGTGCCCTGCCTCCATAGGTAATACATCACATAAAACTTCATCCTCATATGTGCCTATGCTCAAAGGAACCATCACTTGATTGTTTACTTTCATCTCGCCTTCATCATTAAGCCATTGCAGCTTATATGGTCTCGGATGTTTTCTTAGATTGAGTCCAAGTTTTTGAACCATAAGTTCACTAGCTACATTGGTGCATCTTCCTCCATCTATGATAAGACTGCATATTTTTCCTTGCACAAGACACCTAGTATGGAACAGATTCTCCCTTTGCTCTTGTTCCTCGTTTTTACTTTGAACGCTCAAAGATCTTCTAGTAACAAGTAAACTCCCTGAAATAGCTGCTTCTTCATGTTCAGACAGTATGGTAGAATCATCTCCTTCCTCCTCAGATTCAGTATCCCCATTGTCTAATAGAATCATAACCTTTCTATTGGAGCATTCATTCGCATAATGACCCCTGCCTTGACATTTGAAACACTTGACATCTCGAGATCTTGCTGTAGAAGCTTCTGCTTTGCTTTGGTGACTAGTAGTGGATGTATATGGTTTTGATTCCACTTTTGTAGTTGCTACGGGCTTCATATCTTTCTGGTAACTGGGTTTAGTAGTTATAGAACCCATTCCGTAACTTGATCTGGTAGTACTCCTTCTCTTAAGCTGTTGCTCAATCAAAATAGCTTTATGCAACATCTCTTCTATGTCTTCATATGGTTGCATCTCCAATCTATCCTGAATTTCTCTGTTTAATCCTCCTAGAAACTTTGACATAGCGGCTTCACTGTTTTCAGAAATATCAGCTCTAAGGATAAGAGTTTCCAACTCTTGGTAGTAATCTTCAACAGATCGATGACCTTGAGTTAATCTTCTAATCTTCTGATGTAACTCTCTCTGGTAATGGTTCGGCACAAACCTCTTTCTCATCAAATTCTTGAGTTCATTCCATGATTCAACAGGGAACTCTCTATTACGTCTCCTAGAAATCACAATTTGATCCCACCAGCTGAGGGCATAATCGTAGAACTCAGTTGCTGCAACTTTCACCCTGTTGATTTCTGTGTAATGTTGACAATTGAAAACCAACTCTATCTTCTTCTCCAACTCTAGATAAGCATCAGGATCATTCTTGCCGTGGAATGGAGGAATACGCAGCTTAACACCTCCAAATCCATCTTGAATCTGGTTCTTATCTCCATTTGATCGTCTCGGCTTTGTATTGTTGCTCCTTGATGATCCACTTTCACGGTCGTAATACTCATCAGCTTCTTCATCTCTTGGCGTAGTTTCTTTTTCCTTTTCTGGATCTCTCTCTGGTGACTTTCCATTTCTCCTTTTCCGAGTTTCATTGTCTTGTTTAGAATCAGATTGGCGTAGAATCTCTTGCCTGAATTCATCCATCTGAACAGTCATCAACTTCTTCATCTCGGCCATCATAACTTCCATCATTAACTTGTTTTGCACTGTGGGGTTGGATTCGTCTCGACTATCAGACATCTTTTCCTGCAACAGAGAACAAACAAATCACTAATACGAGTTGCCAATTGTTCATAAATCAGAGGTGACTCTTCGTGTGACACACGAAATCATCAACCCTAGATCTACGGATTTAAACTTAGGCGTGCAAATGATCAGATCGATAGAAGAAGGAATAAGATGAACAGATGATAATGATAATTCTGGATTAATACTCAACTCTCGATCTATCAATCCTGATATGAGATTTATGAAACGATTTTACACAACAACTAAAACGATCGGTATGAGTTCTCGCGGAAGAACATAACATGAATCGACCAAAAGGAAAGAAACAACCTGATGAGGGATCGATGTAGTGCAAAGAATGGAGCTCTGATACCACTTAATGTACTCCTAGAAAGGAATTGCCCTTGATCTACACTCTCTGGACTGAAATGAAACGGATTGATCTCGCAAACGATTGGATCTATTGCGGGAACGGTGGATCGAACAAAATGATCTTACTTAGAAAAGGTTTTGATTGAAAAGAAAGATGAAACTCGACAATGAGTTTACAAGAGCATATAAAGAACACGAATGCTCTCTAGTCAAAGTATCAACTCTCGAAACTAGAAACTAATTAAGACTAGAAATAACACAAGTTTGAATTTGAAAGATAGAAGATAATTGGCCCCTCCTTAGTCGTATTTCTCTTCGAATGAATTTGGGCCTCGCCTTAGCTTAGTGGTATGGTGATTCAACCTTGCCTCATTAAAAACCTATCTCAAGAAAACCCAATGGGACAAAACTTGAGATAGGGAAAAAGAGTGCAAAGTTGAACCACAAATCCACTTAGCCATCTTGGACTTGGATTACAACTAGTGTAGAAGTAACCAACTCTTTTCCCTCTTGACTTGGATATCTTTGCTTGAGGAATGCTCCTATTGCTTCATTGAGCTTCTTAGATTTTAAACGAGTCATTGGACCACTCGGGACAAGCAAGGCATCATCATAATCATCTTGAACTGCTTCATGATCCTCAGCTACAAGTTTTCCATCCTCAGGTTCAAGCACCATGTTTTCTATGTTATCCATGATCACATCATCAAACTTGTACCCACCTTGCTGAGTGTTGTTGTTGAAGCTTCGGTTGTTGTTGTACCCAAATCGCTGACCCTGAAAACTAGAACCACCAACGTAGTTAACATCCTCCACTTCATCTTCATCAATATTATCGAATCCATCAGCAAAGTGTACAGTGTTCTTCGACTTCCCGATCAGAAGATTGTGCATAGAATCCAGTTTGGCCTGAACTTCAGCAATCTGCGATCCATCCAAGTTTCCATTATGTCTCTTTCGCTCAAAGTCTGCATTTTTGGTGCTATTGCTAGACGCCAAATTCTCAATAAGCACATAAGCATCATCTGGATACCTGGTATTGAAATTCCCATTCCTTGAAGCATCCAAAGCCATCTGATACCTCCAATCAATCCCTCTGAAGAAGAAACCCATCAGTTGAACATCAGAGTACCCATGATGTGGACAATCTCTCTGATAAGATCTAAATCTCGTCCAAGCAGCCTTGAACGCCTCAGTAGGTCCTTAAGAAAACTGGGAGATCTTGTTCCTCAGATCCTTGGATCGTGCATCATCATAGAAGTTGTTCAGGAAAGCAATCTTAGTCTCTTCCCAGGAAGTCAGTGATCCAGGAGGTAACTGCTTCAGCCAGTAAGCCGCTGATATATCATGGTTTTTACCCCTTTTAGGCCATGATATAAGTCCGTTTTATAGAGTCTTTCTAGTATTTTGGTGTCTTTTAGAATCTTTTACAGGTTTTAGCATGTTTGGAGCATAATTGGAGATATTGGAGCTTTCTGGAGCATTTTGGAGCAAAGCAGAAGTTCGTGTTGCTGAGTACCCGATTTGAAGCATCAGTATCGATCGATACTGCCTAGTATCGATCGATACCCATCGCAGCTGACATGACCTGCAACTTTTTCCAAGAGTTGGAGAATTGCAGATTTGCCCCAGAAGACTTTATTATTTACAAAAAGCCCCAGAACGTGTTTTAGCATTATAATTAGGTTTTTCAGCCACTTTGTCGGCTAGGCTTTATTCTACTTTGATTTTACTTTGGTTTTTGGAGAGACAACTCTGAACTCCTGTTTTCATTGATTTCTTTGATGATCTATTCAATTATGTTGTTTTCAATCTCCATGTCTGAGTAGATCCACTTTAGGTTCAGGGTTCTCATAAGGGTTTTCTCTGAATGCTAGGTTGATTAGTTTATTAGGATTCATCATCTGAATTAATTATTCGCTTTAGGTTGTGTTCAAAGCTTGTTCTAGATTAGCTACCTAGAATATAGATCTTAGGATAATTGATTAGGCACGACAATGCGTTTAATTACCTGATAGAACCTAAGGTGAGCAAATTGATTATTCGCAAAGAGATTTGGTTTAATTGATTTGTGAACATATCAAACCTGAAATTAAAGCTTATTTATTCTTAGAAATTTGCAAAGAGATTTGGGATTTTGAAGTTTAGATTTAAATAATTCTCGCAACGACAGTTTGTTAATTATACCTTAGTGATTTGAGTTCAAGAACCGCGCTAAATCTGAATCTTGTTAATTAGTTTATCTACATTCATTGATTTCCTGAGAAATACCCTGAATCTATATTTCTTCCATCGAAATTACAACTCTTTTACTGTTTATTGCTTTTGTTTCATCTTATTTGCTTAGCTTGATTCGATATTATACAATCTATTGTGTGATTTCTGTGAGTCCTTGTGTTCGACCCATACACTTACTACAACTACTGCTTTAGTACTTTTAGGGTATTAATTTGAGCATACCAAATTTGGCGCCGTTGCCGGGGACTCAATTTCACCATTAAATTTTAGCTCTCGAGTTTCGACTAAGTTCGTCGGTATCGATCGATACTATCTAGTATCGGTCGATACTCGTCGTCTTTTTTTTGTTGATATCGATCGACACCACTTGGTATCGATCGATACTCATCACGTTTTTGTTACTAGCGTTCTTGACTTTTGTGTTTCAGGTGCATGCCTAATCGTGAAACCAGAGGGAACAAGAGCACTCCGCTAGTTAATCTATCGTTAGAGAAGCTAGCACGTTTAGAACGCACAAGCAGAAAGGCAAAGCAAACATCAGGGATGAACAACACAATAGTATTAAGACCAGATGAAGCTGGAGTTCTGAGAGACCAAGAGGGTCAAGTGTGCAATGAGAGAGGGCATCGACTTGATGAAGGTGGAAACATCATTGTCGCTCCTGCTGCTGTTGTTGAGATTGTCGCGCCAGCTGCGCGCGCCAACGTTGGGAATGCTGCAATTGATCAAGGTAGGACACTTGCTGAGCACAACAGACCTGATCAGTTTTATGCCAATCGATCTGCGATTCGCATCCCAACTTTTCAGAGGAATGATTTTGAGCTGAAACCTGCGTACTACGCTCTTGTGAGTCAGAATCCTTTCCATGGCCTATCTCATGAACACCCCATGGATCATATCGAGAGGTTCGAAGATTTGGTCACTGGTATGAAGTACAATGGAGTGCTCAATGAGTTACTCTTCTGCAAAATTTTCCCATACTACATGGCTCCTGATTCGCTAACTACATGGGATGAGACGAATAATGCATACCTGAACAATTTCTATGATGATGCAAGATCCGAGGAGCTCAGGAACAAGATCTCTCAATTTTCTCAAGGTCCAACAGAGGCACTCAAAGCTGCTTGGACACGTTTCAAGTCATATTAGACCATCTCCAATGTATTGCTCTATTTTTTACTCTAAAATAGAGCAACTCTATTCTGGAGTTGAGTTTTACTCCAATGCCACTCTATTTTAGAGTTAAAAATAGAGTCATGAACAAAAAAAATAGAGTTGACTCTAAATATAGAGCCAAATATTAAAAACTCTATTTTTGGCTCTAAAATAGAGTTGGATTGGAGAAGAATTGACTCTAAAATAGAGTTTGGAGCCAAAAATAGAGATGGGTTGGAGATGCCCTTAGAGAGATTGTCTGCACTATGGGTTCACTCAAGTTCAGCTGCTGGGTACTTTCTACAGAGGAATCGATTGGAGATACCAGATGTCTTTGGATACTGCGAGTAATGGGAACTTCAACACCAGGTATCCAAATGATGCGATCGTACTGATTGAGAACTTGGCGTCTAGCAATAGCACCAAGAATGCTGACTTCAAGCGAAAGAAGCAGGCTGGAGGAATTTATGGTTCGCAGATTGCCGAAGTTCAGCCCAAGCTGGATTTCCTGATTGGGAAGTCGAAGAAAGCTGTACACTTTGACGATGGAGTCGATAATATCGGTGGAGATGAAATGGAGGATGTTAACTACGTTGGTGGTTCTGGATTTCAAGGTCAGCAATTTGGGTACAACAACAACCGAAACTTCAACAACAACACTCGCAATTATGGGAACTCTTCGTATCAGCCCATGTCTCCAAAGTCCACAAAGAACAAGATGGAATCTTGAACAACTTCTTCAGGGACATCAGAAGTTACAAGCGGATTTCAATGGAAAGTTTGACTCTCTGTACATTGATATCAATGGGAAAATTGAAGCTATCAATCTTTCTCAGAGAAAGCTGGAAACTCAGGTCGCTCAGACTGCATCAGCTGTGAAGAGGCAGGAAGGTTTTCTTCCAGGGAAAACTGAGAATCCAAGAGCACACGTCAATGCAATCACCATAGGAAGTGCTAAAGAAGCCACTGCAGTGGTAGAAAAGGGTTTTGATGCAGGAATGTTCGACGATGCTGTTGAAGATGACGACTGGGATTCTGAAATTGCCCAGGTATCGATCGATACCGATCCAAACACCTTCACGAGTGGATAGAAAATCACGTGTATCGATCGATACCCCTTCCATATCGATCGATGCTGAGACGCAGGTCGAGAAGACGGCTGAGATTGTCAAGGAGAGGGTGTACAAACCCATAATACCTTATCCTATGCCTCGTATTATGACAAAGAAGGAATGGGAGGACGCCAAATGCAAGTCTATGTTGGATAAGTTGGTTGTGGAGTTTCCTGTGGTTGATGATATATCTGACGATGAGAATTCGAACACTACCCCTGCATCGATCGATACCCTACCTGTATCGATCGATACCAAGTCAGATAATGCAAAGGAGCCGCGTATGAGTAACAAACTTCGCAAGCCTAAGAAGCTGAATCATATTCCTCAACACCTCCGAGCTCTCATCACTCCAAAGCAGATGCGTGGCTTTTAGAAGATGGTACGAAGGATACCCCACTCGTTCACTTTTGAAGAAGCTCTAGAGGGCTGGCCTCTGCTAAATCACTTCAAAGACGAACATACCTTCAGTAAATCCGTCTTATCTCCATATCCATACGTCCAAATAACCCGATTCAAACTCATGTGTAAAGCTGATTCACTCCTCTACAACTTTGATGCGGACCACCGAGACTAATTCGGAGTGGAGACCCTTCAATACCGATGTCACAAATCGGTATTGTACATCGGTACTAAGGGAATTTTCCCTCTGTTTCCACACCGAGCAGTTGCACCGACCAGTGACCTCGGTATTGAAGAAACCGTCTCGGCCAGGCGGACCTGTTTCTGGTAAATCAGCCATATCTCTCAAACCACAAGTCCGAATCGCCTGATTCAACTTCTCTTGGACAGCTAACGCACTCCTCTACACCATTCATGAAGGATGTCAAGGCTGATCCGGATCGGAGGGCCTTCGTCTAGACACATCTTTCCGGCGTCTCGGATGGACTTTGTACTCCACTTAGGTCCAACTCTCCAAATACGCCCAATTGCCTCCAATTACCTGGGAAATACTCCAAAACATGCAAGAACACACTAGACCTAGTGCAAATGCCCTAATCTCTAAATGAGACCTAAATGCAAGACAAGACCATGATTATGCATGTAATCTACACAAAAATATAAATGAAATGCATGCAATATATGAGTATATCAATTCCCCCAAACTTAAACCTTTGCTTGTCCTCAAGCAAACTAGAATAAAGAAAGGGAGAAGACTTTAAATGGGAGCTCAAATCCAAAAGTACCATGAAAAGAATTCAACTCAATGTCCAAGTTACTAGCTCTAAGATGCGATCAAACAAGTTTACTCAAAAAGAGCTAGCCGTATCCTTCCCTATACGAATCAAATTCAAGCCTTAACCTATACAAGCATCAATATCATCCAATCCTTTAACATTCATTATTTGGTTCAAGTGAATCATGCTCATGCAAGGCAAGTGAATTCATTTGGCTAGGGTAAAGGTTTTGAGACTAAGATTATCTCAAATGTATGGGGTTTCACCAATGCAAGGGATCCCTCAAAGAATGAGCAAGCTTTAGAAAAATGCTAAGAGTAAAAGGCAATTTATGCATACAAGGATAGACTTACATCTACCCAATGCCTAAATCATCTCTAATCCTAGCATATCTACCCATGAAGTCCTCATCCTAAGCTACCCTTTTCTCACTTGGCCTTTTTGCCTTCACGCCCCATACTTGAACTTCTTCTTCCGCTTCATCTTTAGAGGGAATGATCACACAAAGGTTGAAAGCGAGGTTAGGAAAATTTCCCGTGATACCACTATTCGCCTAAACCTTTGATACATAGAGAGGGAAGAACCGGGGATTCGGTGGCAAACACCATCAATACTCGCGTTTCGGACCTTGACGTGTATATGCA
>PKML01056226.1:166827-182081 GCA_002933935.1 Eutrema yunnanense | reverse complement strand
TCTAGATCATAAGGCATTTCATGAACACCAAGTGTTTGATGAAATGCCAAGACCAAACTAGACAAGAGATTTATGTTCCTAACCTAAGACATTAGTTGTTTAGGGTATATCTTTGGTTGAGCTTGTTATGATTCTTAATGCTTGCTAATTGTTAATCCACAAATGATGATTTGCTAATGGACTTGATAATTAGCATAGTGATTAGTTGCTTGAAAGAGAACTAATCTAGATTAGAGATCTATTACCTAGGAATTAGCTTCTTGAGTAAATGAACACCACTAATTGAGCTTGGATCACCCTATATCATTAACCTTATCTCTTGTTCCGCTTTTATTATTTGGATTACATCTTGCTTAGTTGTTTTACTTGCTTAATTTGGATACTTAATCACAAAACTCCCCCTAATTAGCTTAACTTACATAAATTCCTTGCATTCTTAGTGGTTAGGACTATTCCCAATATTGGATTCGATAACCTCTTACTACATCGTTTAGAGGGTATTGATACCTCTTAAGAGACTAAAAAGTCTTGTATCACCTGCCTCAATACCAACCATGTGATACTGACCCGAAGTTGGTCGGCGTGGTTGCTCCGAATTCCTGTTTTCTTCTAGCCTCTTCCTCATACCGGTCGGTGGTGCCGACCAAAGATGGGTCGGTACTGGTTCATGGTTTCATACCGACCCAATGGTACCGACCAAGTGTTGGTCGGCGTTGGTCAATGGTCTCACGGCCAGACAGACATATTTTTGGTAAAATCGCCATATCTCATGAACCACCCATCCGAATGCCTTGAAACCACTTCCAGATGACATATAACTTATTTGTCCATCATTGTCATGCAGACCTTCGAAGCTAATTGGAAACCCTTCGTCCGGACATATTTTTCAGACACCTCGGGTGAACTCTGTATTTTCTTTTGCTCCACCACTCCCATTATCTCCAAAACATCTCCAAGTACCTAGAAAACACTTCAAATGATACAGGACTCACTAGGACCTAATGAAAACTAGCTAAACTCTAATTTGGACCTAAACACTAAAGAAATCTATGAAAAAACATGCATGAGACTCAAAACACTAAATTAAATGCATGATAAAATGAGTAAAATATAAAAATATCAGCTGTCATGATTCGGCTCGAGTCTTTTTTATTTCTTTGGGTCGGTATTTCTTTGCTTGAATCATTAATCTCGAGTGGATAAAATCCGACCCCAGCAGATACAGCTAAATAATTTTTTACACGAGGTACATAACTAAACGAGAGAGACAAACTGAGAATGGAAGATTTTAAAGTGTAAAAAGACACCTAACCTGAATGGAAAAAGTCAACTAAGGTGGCGGAGTCCAAAAAGTAGCTGATAGAAATGAAACCGGCCATGATTGCCGCTTGAACCACTTCTTTCATACCAAGCACCTCTGCTAACAAAACAGAGACTACAAAACGTCGGGAATTTTTCCCTTAAGAGTATATGGACGTCACTTACTCCTTTGAAAATCCAACCCATTCCACACATGAAGGTGGTAGCCATCAAACATGCATCCACGAAACCCTTGATAGCTTCTATATAGGAATATATTCACATGTTGTTATAGTTCCTGTATAAAGTGGGCCTTCTGGACCCACTATCTTTAAGCTATTTGTTCGACCCCCTGAAATATTGCTTCTCATCCTAAATAATCGGTGGGCGCCCTTACCGGTTCGGAAAAATCCATTCCAACCGTACATCGAGTCTTTCGATAGATAAAGCTAAACCCAAATGTGATTTCAAATATCCATCATTTGCTACCTACAAAGATGGGAATCATAAAAAAAATTTCATAAAAAAAAAAACAAAAATAGACGCATAAATTATCAATTGTCCATCCACATTTGTGGCCAGACCGCTAATATTATCAAATAGATAAAGAAAGTGCATTGTTTAATTTGCCGTAGTGAAAATCTCCATCTTTGGTATAATTGACAAATCGAATAACATTATGGGGCTCAATTTTTGTTATAATGAGACAACATCATCGTATAATTGAGATCATCATATGATTTTCACGACCAATATTGGATCCGTTTCAAATGTTGCCTTGAGATTTAGTAACAAAAAGTTTTGCTGTCTTTTGTACATATCTACATAAGAACAAAAAGGGTTGGGTTCTCCGTTTTCCGAATCAACATTTTAAATATAATTTTTATGATGTTTCTCTAGCGTCCATAAATATTATATGCAATTGTGGCCTTAACAAATGCAAAAAATACCAAAATTTTATTTAAATTGGTGGGGTTCAAATCTCGGTCCAGTGAATTGGATCCAATAAATCTGTGGTAAAAATGTCTGGTGAAGTAAAAAAAAGCCAAACGAGGTCAAATGAGTAAACGAGGTAACAGACCGAGCTGAAAGACCCATTGGGAGGGGTGAACATCTATGGTTAAAGGGGATTAAATGCATAACAGTTAGTCAACCCCGCTGAGACCAAAGACTCGTTCAAACCGGTGAGTTAAGTCCCCAAAACGTAACAGCCGGAGCCTCAAATTTAAAGACCATTCGTGGCGAATCAGGGCGGAGTTAAAAGAGACATTAAACACGATCTCGGAGTATAAAACAAGGACAAGGGCAAAGAGCAAGAGGACCATAATCATACTCTCTACACCACTCTCAACTACAACTTAGCTCTAGACTCAAACACTTGTCTTTTCTTTGTTCTTGTAAATCGCTCTTGAGAATCGAATTACTAAACAAGTTTACTCTGCAAAAACCATGTCTAAATCGCTCTCAGATCGTGTATTTTCTCATCGAGCAACAAACTCTCTGTTTATTGCTCGATAGTCCCTCGATTCTTCTTTTCTTAAAGATAAGCTAAAGTCCCCTGATTATTCCTATTTACAAATTTTGATTGTTGTATTTCCAGCTACAACATCTTGGCGCTAGAAGGAGGGGAATAGACAAGTCTAAACCCAGCGCAGAAGAATCGTCATGGAAGAACATACAGTATTGCGTGAAGTCACGGCTAAGGTCACCACTGATCTTACCGCAGTCCTAGAAGGAGCAATGACCGCGATGAACCAAAACCTTGAAAATGTTGTTTCAGATCAAGGTGCACTGGCCCAATCATTTGATGAGCTTCGCTCAGAGGTGGTAAGAACGCAAGTTCCACCACCGCCCAGTGTTTTACCAACACTAGCTCCACAAGGTGTTTCATCGATATCCATTGTGCCACAAAGTAACGGAAATAGCACCACATCCCCAAGTGTTACCCACTTAGGGACTGGTCCGTTCTACCAAGGGCAACAAAGTGGAAGTGCACAAGTGCCATTAAGAAATGGAATACGGGTCGATCCGTCGGCTTTTCCTCCACCACCTCCTTTCGATTCGTTAAACCAACATCCTTGGAACCCGGATCAAAGGCCAATTTTGACCCCGGAGGCCGAGCGCAGGAACGGACAAGGCCAGAGCCGGCCCTGAGTTTTAAGAAGCCGCACGTTAGAGAAAAAAATATGACGTTTTATAATTATATTGGTTTTCGGTTTTAATTGGTTTATAAAAAAAAAACAAAACAAAACAAAACCATTTCATGAGAATCGAACTCATGACATGTAGTGCTAAACACCTACACTTTACCACTAGCCTAAGAAGATTTTAAAGAATTTTAGGGCCAAATTTTTTTATATAAAAATGAGGGCCGCAAGCCCATGCTTGGCTTGCTTGGCCTCAGGGCCCGTCCTGGACAATGCCAACATATTCCACAGAGGATAGATCCAACAACCTATCCTCCACCACCACCTTTCGATCCACTTAATTCACATCAGCGAAATCCGGATAGAAAATCCACTGTGAAATATTACAGGTTGACAGATATATTCGTTGACATGTATGCGGAAGGCAGGCTTGGCGAAGTCGAGATCAATAATCTGGAGCTCGTGAAGACAAAGGATGAGGATCCAGATGATTTTGAACCAGCTAAGCAGGAAAACATAGTCAAAAGAAGAAAATGATCACCTTAATCATGGGAGGATCAAAAATCTTCGGAGATACGACCGAATCAATCAAGAGGCATCAGCGGCGAGTTGACACTGAAAAGGCAAACGATGGGGGGTTATTTCCCGATGTGGAAATATCCTTCTCTGAAAAGGACCGCTTCAAAAAGGACGCTCCCGAAGATGACATCCTGACGGTACCTCTTGATATTGGAGCTAACTGTGAAGTCTCTCGAAACTTGATTGATATAGGGAGTACAACAGACATCATATTCATGAAGACCCTAAAACAAATGGGGATTGAGAAGTAGGACCTTCGAGGTGCGAGATCAGCACTAACAGGTTTCAGCGGAGACAGTGCCACTTCAATAGGAACGATCGAGCTACCAGTGTTAGTAGCCGGAGTGATGAAAATGGTAACTTTCACCGTAGTGGATCGCCAAGTTCCCTACAATACTATTTTGGGAACACCTTGGCTGAATTTGGTGAGGACAGTGCCCTTAGCGTATCACCAATGTGTTAAGTTCTCGACTTTGAAAGGAGTCGGAATCATGAGAATGTTGAAATCAGTTCAATCAATGAATTCATAAGATCTTAACTTTGCGGATTAACTCCGCATATAACAGTCATCTAAAGGCTAAGTGACAATGTCCCAAAGTGGCTAAGGGAGATAAATGAACTACAGAGTAGCTTGATCCCTAAATGGGTACGTATAGGCAACTTGCGAAGTCAAGTACATCTACTAAAACTTCAAAGCAAACCTTTGTTGGGAGGAACAAAGGGGGCTTGAAGAATAACTCTTTGATAGAAAGAATGAAGAAAAATCTTGAAATACAATTCTTTTACAAAAAAAATGAACTCGAAGCTTAACTTCTTATCCAAAGAGGTAAAAAGAGATCTTGCAGTGCAAACCCTTCAATTCATAGGGGGGCTCGAGGAGCGCCTCAATACTCAAAGGAATAAAAGGCAGCTAGTCCAAACGAAGAAGATGAAAAGTTTGTGAAGCCGAATTCTTTACTCGGATGGACAAAGAGAGAAATTCAGAAACAAAGCTCTTGTTCATTATTCATCAAAGAGGGCACCAACGCCAGGTACAAATCGAGTCGCTAAATCACTATTACAAAGAACTGGTTTCTATTTACAGGCACAAAAACTTCAAAGATGAGGCAAATCGAATGAAAGTCATCCTCTCTTGCTACCGGAGTGAAGAACAGACGCCTCTCCTCCACTAACTCCGGAGTAAAAAGAATGAACAGTCCTTTTGAACCTCGCCAAGTCTCCCATCGCGAAAACTCATTCAAGGTTAACTTCCTCAATAAATAGAATGGGAGAACTCGATGGAAATGACATCTCGAAAGACTCCTTTGTTTGTTTCTTCTTCGGGAAGAAAAAAACACCTATGAGAATAGCATGCGCTATCCTAATCAGAGTCACTTGCTCCTCTGTCTTTTTTTCCACATCCCACTAAAGGAGATTTTCTCTACGAGTACTCTGAATGACTAAAAACAAAAAAGGAATCAATCAAGATACTAAACCAATTTTAGACTCAAATACTTATCTTTTCTTTGTTTTTGTAAATTGCTCTTGAAAATCGAAATACTAAACCATTTTACTCCGCAAAAATCATGTCTAAATCGCTTTCAAATCGTGTTTTTTCTCATCGAACAACAAATTTTATGTTTATTACTCGATAATCCATTAGTTCTTCTATTCTTAAAAATAAGCCAAAATTCCCCAATTATTTCTATTTACAAATTTTAACTATGCTACAACGTACACCTTAACTTATATAAACATTTGAGAAAATAATGCCACGTGATGTGTTTTGTGAGATCATTACTCTCATTAAGCTTTGTCTCGGTTTGGAAAATCTCATGTCATGTGGAATTGTGAATTCGGTAAAGGTAAGGCAACTATCGTGGGACCCGCTATATTTAAAACCCCATGTCAGACTGGGTCCGGCCCAAATTTTCAATTCTTACAGTATTTGACTATTTTCAGTCAATTTTTTCAGTGATATTTATTTGCTCGCAGACAACACAAATGACGGCCAAAAAAAAAAATGACGGCAAAAAACTGCAAAGAATTTTATTGTTTTTCTTTTTTAACTAGTAAAGATTGTTATTGTTTTTTTTTTAAGTGAAAAGATTGTTATTGTTAAATATAGTTATTGTTATCACTTGATTTTATAGAAACAAAAAGGGAACCAAGTTTACCCAAAAACAAAAAAAAGGAACCAAATGAGTATTGGATTATGGATGAGCACATCGCAGAAGTTTCATGTTTTTTTTTCAATATTTCAAATGCTAATATGGATTATAATCTACATAATTATATATATCCAAAATAGTCCACTTTTATTCAAACATTTCAAATTTTACGTGGTCCTCAAAAAAATTATTTATAATAAAATAAGAAACATATTAAAAAAAAGATGTGAAATATGCATTTAGAAATTTGCAGTCAAAATTTGCAATTGTGATCGGACCATTATGCTTATGGAGTAAGCATGATTTAGTGACAACTTATATCATAATGCATAATTTGATCAGAGAAGATGAACGTGAAGTCGATGCAACAATTGAAGAACGAGCTGAAGTCCCATGTGCAGAAATTGAGATAACTGACGCGGTCTCTTTTGGTCGAGACTTTCAGGTTTTAAATTTATAAAACCATAGGTCTTCAAGTGCACAGATGTGCGTTGTAAGACTTAGAGGTCCATCCACAGAGAATCAATGCTTGTCAGCAAAAAACTATAACTAGTTAGAGTAGAAGTCTAAGACAAATATGTTTTAATTGGGGTGTCACGATTATCAATATGCAAGCTAAACGAACAGTAAAAACGGTTGTAAACTATATGAACTAAGCGTTGGGTCTTCCAGGGATATCGCAGAGGTTCATATTGATTCAAACAAGAAAACAAAGCTCATAATCGTTTCTAGATCAAAGTTCCATAACCTACTTTCGTAGAGCTAAACACCTATTCTCTAACAATTTAACTACTCAACTTTCGTTGGTAGCTACGCAACAGATGACGCAATAGATTCAAGTTCGTAGACGCTCACAAAACCCTATAAGTATGCTTTTGTATCTTATAGCACTATTGCTCTCCCAAGCTAGTTCCGGTCAATAAATTCAGCACTTTCATGGCTTTATCAATCCTAATATCAGTAACTAGTTCATGACGCTAACGCCATGCAATAAGAACAAAACTAAAAGAAAGAATTTCTAGAAATCGAGGTATGTTTAATACTTTGTTATCATTATCAATCATGAAATCTTCTTTGATAGAACCCTCTTTAACCCAATTATGCTCAAAATCGGGATTTTGCTCCAATTTGCATTGTTTTTGCCTTGATAACCTGAAAAGAGTATTGACGCTACAAATATGCGAAAATCATAATAAAATGCTTTAAAACCGAATGGAACACTTATGAAAGTGCTCAAAAACCGAATGTAAAATGGGTAAAAACACAGTTATATCAACTCCTCCAGAATTCGACTTTGTTTGTCCTCAAACAAAACAGAAATCAAAGCTCAGAAAAGATGATTGAAAAATCACGGGAACTCAAAATCTCAGAGACCGTCCTTCTAAACCATAACCATCAAACTACATCTATTGGAACTCAGTTTAGAAAATCCTCACCAAAGTCCATGTAACACTAGTGCAGAGTTTCCGTCATGCAAAATCTAAACTATATAGCTCTAAATTCTGGTCAACTAGCTTTCTACATTCATTAAGATATTGCGTGAACTTCTCATTAAGCGTTTCATTCAGGATAGACGAGGCTAGGTATTAAAGGCTATTTAAGTGGTGAGGTTAAAGTGTTTTAGGGTTACCTGACGCTCATGAGGATGCTAGAAATTATGCAAAACATCAAGAGAAAAAGGACATGTCACCACAGTTTCCAGTCACTTCTCCTTGAACAAAGGTTGATGCACATTCTTCTTTTTCGGTAACAGAACTTTTCTGCCATTCCCCCCAGACTTAGATTTTTCTTTGGGAATCGAAACGAATGGCGTCTAACTTCTCACAAATTAACCATGGCTTGCCTTATCAAATATTTTGGCCAAATAAGATTCTCTTAGGCTTTTGTTTCCTTCCCTTTTGTTTTTCACGTTATTCAATTTTTTTTTTATGAAAGGGGAAATGGGGAAATGCCTTTTGGGATAGAGTCTTAGGGCACAAAATTTTACCATTGAATTGAGATTTCTAAGGCAGGGCAGAGCTCTTCTCATTGTTGATATCAACTTTACCAAACTCGTCTAGTCTCCCGTCTTGAGTGACTGAAAACTATGTCGTTCCTCCCTCTATGGCCTTTTTGCACATATTTGCACTTAAGACCAAAAAAAAAAGAGAATACATGAGGTTTGAAAGAGGTATGGTAAGGTGTGGAACCAACAAAAAATGAGATGGCCATTAAGGATCAGCAAAGAGTGGTAAAAAGGATAAGAAGTCATGAATGTATGATTCGTTTCCTTGATCTAACGCATTAAATGAGAAAATTAAATCAGATTAGATGTCCAAGTAAAATAGAGCTAGTGGATTCTATCCAATAGAATCTCTATAGTTCAAATTCCTCTAGGGATCTTTGTGTCACAGTTACTCTAGCTACCGTCTAGTCTAGAACTAAATCATGAAAGAGTTGTTACTAGGAATAGTGTAGAAGCACACTTGTCAAATTTATCATAGATTTTTGTCATCAATTTGAGAAGAAAACGCGAAAATGAAAAGACTCAAGAAACCAAAGGTGGTTACTGTTGAAACTCAGACCGAGAGGCGACCGTAGAAGCTGACCCGAGGTGATACCAAAGGAGACCAAGTTACAATCCTGACCGGGAGTGACTGACCAGACGAAGGCTGACCGTGGAGGCAGACCGGGAATAGGATCAGGACCGGGAATAGGATCAGGACCGGGAGTGACTGACCAGACGAAGGCTGACCGTGGAGGCAGACCGAGAATAGGATCAGGACCGGTGTCGAGTGACTGGTTGACTATTGGTAATCCAAGAGGCGGTATGAAGTGGCGTCAAACGGAGAGAGTGTTACCCTCAAGAGTGACCAAGAAGCCGGTGACAATGTAAGCTAGGCGAGGAAGAAGACCGAGGGCACTTAGTCGAGATAAGTGATTGGTCGAGATAAGTAGCCCGAGGAAATGTGACCGTGGAGAGGATTAGCCGAGAGGAAGATGTTTATAAGCTTCTTATAAAAGCTTATAAGAAGCTTATAACGGTTCTTATAAAGAATTATAAGCTTTTATAAAGGTTCTTCTCAGCCCGAGGAAGAACCTTTATAAGATTGAATGAAGAATTATAAGCTTTTATAACGCTACCTTCAGAAGCTAATCAACGGAGTCTCGGGATGAATAGTAATCCTGGGATGAATAGTAACACGGCGAAGAAGCAACCTCGTCTAAGCTAAGTGAAGACTCGTGTGATGAATAGTAGTACGGAGTGAATAGTAGTCTCGGGATGAATAGTATCCCGAGATGAATAGTAGTGCAGAAAATATCTCCCACTTGTCCACTTGTGTTTGTGAGTGGATAAGTATGGATTAGATATTTTATGTATTGGTTGTTTTATATTTGTGATTGTAATCACTTTTAATGAATTAATGAAAAAGAGAGTTTGAAGAAAAAGAAAACGTGAGTTGCTGTGTTCATCCTTATCTCTTTGATCTTCTTCTTTATTCTTCTTCACCACCAAAAATCAACAGTTACTAGGGATGAAATCCTCCTCCAGACTTAAATCACACTGTCTCTAATGTGAAATAAATCGAGACATAATGGAAAAGATGATGGAAAAGGTTAAGAAAACTTATATGGAGGTGGTTGGATGGGGGTGGTGATGGTTGGATGGGGTGGTGATAGGCATGTGTTATGGCCGAATTAGAACTTGAAGTTCTTGTGGTATGGTGATAACACCGTATTTTTACCCATTTTACCTATGATTTTAGAGTAGTTTAATAAGTGTTTTACTCGCTTTTATATTTTTATTACAGTTTTCGTATATTTGTAGTGTCAAGACTCTTTTCAGGTTACTTAGGTAAAAGCAATGAAAATTGGAGAAAATTCATATTTTTGGCTAAGAGTCAAACCGTCAGAAGTACAACAATCAAATAGGTTCTTCCCACCGTCTGATCCATCCCAATTTTGGAAATATTCAAGACGGACCGGCTACCTTTCCATTTCACTCGATTTGAGGACGATCCAACGGTTCAATCAAAAGATACATAAAGATCAAGAAGTCTCGTCAATGTAGTCACGAAAGTTCCCAGCCACGGCCAGAAGAACTCTGGCTACTCCTGGAGCAGCTCCAACCATGACCAAGAAGCAGTTCGCCACGGCCAGCTCATGTTTCATCACGAAAGCCCATTTGCACCCGTTTCAATCCCGCCAAGTCCAACTTTGGAGAAAACCCTAAAACTGACGAAAAGAGAGCAGAAGACATATAAATATATGTTTGTAGGAACCCTAATTCATATACCTTAGTTTGTGCAATGATAGCCACCAAACTCGTTTATTTTGTTCTTTGTTCTTTGTTTAGAGAGATCGAGATTTCTCTTGAGCCTTTTTTTTATTTCTTATTTTATTGATTATGCAATTCAGAAACTCAATTTTGTCTTGCATGATTATATTCGAGTAGTGTAGTCGTTGGATTTAAAGGGATCATCGAAAGGGATCAATATGTTCGGTAAAGATTTTATGAGATGAACTTAGCCGTATTCTAGAACTCTTTTCAATAGATTTGTTGTTACTGCATGGATCTAGCGTCAATTATCGTGCTTTTAATCGAACATTACCCGGAGATATCCATGTCGACCCAACATCGTTTTATTATTGTTTACAACCGATTTTTCCTTTTTGCATTTACAATTGATTTTTCTTTTTTATGTACTTTACAATTTGTGACACCACAAACCCTTTAAAAAACCCTTTTCGTTTTAGACATCCTTACTAATTCTCTATCTAAGGTTTCGCAGAAAAATGTTCTCTCCATGTGGATCGACACACCGCACTACTGTGCATTTGCAGACGCCTAATGTTTTACAAATTTTATTAATTACCTGAAGTTGACGACAAACTCGACAGCCATCATATGACCAAGTTGAATGCCGTTAGAACAAACTTATTTCAAGAAACGTCCGTTTGCAAGATGAACTTGGTGTTGGGACGGTGAAACAAGATGGTGGAACGAGGTGGGTTGCGAATGGGGTCACTACGCCAGGATGGGCCGGGGTCGCGGTGGGAGAGTGTTATGTCGTGGGTCTGGAGATTCTTTCGTGGTGGAACGGGGTCTGGCCGCGGGTGGGGAAGTCGTGGTCGCGACATGAGGGATGTTGGCCGCGACCCTTGAGCTTATTTCTCGGCCAAGTAGTGTTCGCCCGCAAATTCGGAAAATCTTTCACGGCCAAAAGGTGTTCTGCCGCGGGTCGAGCTGGTTTTGGCTGGGCCGAGCAGTTCGAACCGAAATCCATTTTTTGTCTTTTCATTTTTTATTTTTCTGTGTTTTTGTTTTTTTTTTCTTCAGAAAACCTGAAACTAAAGAAAACCAAAATCAAAAATCAAAGTGCATGTTAGAAGAAAACTAAAAATGAAAGAGAAAGAATTACCTAAGTGGGTTGCTTCCCATAAGCGTTTGTTTAACGTCGTTAGCTTGACTTGGATGGAGAGATGAGCTTAGTTCAAGAAAAATTATGTCCAAAGACCAGTTCTTTTCGATATCCTCTTGTTGTCATCTTACGTAGAAGACTCGCCATTCTCATCTTCAAATTTGAAGCGGATGTCTCTTGGTTGGTTGTATGGTATCACATGATAGAAAATATCCTTGTCTATATTTGTGAACAAGACACGTCGATTGAGCCAATTTATGATGGTAGTAGCAGTAGCGAGGAACGACCATCCTAAGATGATTGGTGAATGATCATCATTTGACGTCTTCACAATGAAGATGTCGATAGGAGCTATATAGTCGCCTATCTTGACTGGCATTTCGTAGTCAATTCCTTTCGGAGTTGTGAAAGAATTGCCAGTCAGCCTAATTCGAATGTTCGTTGGGTAGACATGCTTTATACCAAGCCTATGCGTGGTTGCTTTGGATATAATGCTAAGACACAAACCTGAATCGCATATAATATTTTGGAATTCAACTCCTTAAATGTTACAAATACGCATGAATTGACCTTGGTATTGAATCTTGTGTAAAGATCAAACTGGCCTTCTGGTTCCGGTATGTTTGAAAAGATCTTGAATCTCTGAGACAGATTCCTTGCTTTTACAAAATAAGTGACCAATCATATGGTCCATCCGTGACCTAGCAAAAGTGATTCCACGGGGAAGATCACGAACTACACTGTTGAATTCTCCAAGCTTCTTAGGATTTATCCGGTTTGGATACCACGTGTACTTATATGCTCAAGGCATGTGAATCATGTAAGCGGTGGTAGAGACTCTTGCTCGGACAAAGTTGATGTGAATGTCTTCCTTGGTTTCTATGCTTTCGCAAAAGAAGACAAGTAGGGAGCGGGTCTTCCATGCTTCTTCAAACGAGACATACATCGGGATTGACTTGACGAAATTGTGGAACTCGATTAGCATATCCCTGCTGATGTGTTGTGACAGTTATTTGTCCAAGATTGTGGTGTTTATTCTCGATGAGTAGGCAATCGGATGTAAGAATTTGTTGTATCATAGACCGTGTAAGAATCGATGTAGAATTTGTTGTATCATAGACCGTGTAAGAATCGATGTAGAAGTTATCATCGTTCTTTGGAGAGCTTGATGAGTTCTTTGATGTTGAGGCAGTTGTGGTCACGTCATAGGGTTGAACCATGTTGCAAGGTGAAAAAGAAGTTGGTTCCAATTGATTAGAAGTGGTTGTTGAAGTCCGAGTGTTGTTGGTGAAGATGGTTTGCTCGGAGATTCGTGGTCGCGCAACAAGGTGTCAGGGTCGTGGTGGAAGCTGCTATGGCCGCAGGTTTAGAGTTCTGCATGTGGCAGAATGCTCTCTGGCCGCACTCATGGAATCATGCTCGTGGCCAGGAGTTCGACGATTTTGCTTGCTTGTTTCAGTTAGATTGTTGTCTCCTCTTCGTTTCTCTTGTGAAAAGTCATCACCTTCTTCATTCTCTTCAAGAGTTTCTTCAAAATAATTGAATGACTTCTTCTTTTCACCAAGATTGAGAGTATACAATAATTTGTCATGCTCTTCATGGTATTTAGAGATCTTCTTCAAGTTTTCTTCCACTTTTTCAAGAGTGTTGACAATGCGTTCAAGATTGGAGTCGGTATATTCAGCCTTAGATTCGACATTACGTAGGCCATCTACCAGTTGTAGAATGACGCTTTCTGCACGATCTTTATTCAAGTAGATATAGTCGTCTGTTTCTTCAAGTTTGCACTTCAAGGGAATGTCGCACATATCGCGGTTGAGATCACACTTCTGATTTCTCTGCTCTTATTCAATCCATGAAAGTCTGTCATTGATCGTTGATGTGTCTTCGAGAGTTTGCTTCTCAAGAGCTTTGACGTGAGTAGTTAGGCCTTCAAACTTCTCATAAAATCATCATTGATTGCATCCATCTTCTTGTGCAAAGAGGCTTCCATCATGACTTAATAGTCTATGAATTGGTTTCTAGATCAAAGTTCAATAACCTATTTTCGCAGAGCTAAACACATATTCTCTAACAACTTAACTACTCAGCTTTCGTTGGTAGCTACGTAGCAGATTACGGAATAGATTCAAGTTCGTAGACGCTCACAAAGCCTTATACATATGCTTTCGTATCTTATAGCACTAATGCTCTCCCAAGCTAGTTTCGGTCAATAAATTCAGCACTTTCGTGGCTTTATCAATCCTAAGATCAGTAGTTGTTCATGAGGCTAACTCCATGCAATAAGAACAAACGTAAAATAAAAAAACTTATATAAATCGAGCTATGTTTAATACTCGTTATCCTTATCCATCATGAAATTTTCTTTGATATAACCCTTTTAAACCCAACTATGAAACTACTCGGACATGATCATGCATAACAAAAACGTTATTGATGAATGCATAATCAATAAATCAGAACATAAACAAAAAGTTAAAGAGAAATCTCTATCTTCCTAAACTAAGAACAAAATAACAAAAGTAAAAGAGTTTGGTGCTAAGAATTTCGTAGCTAAAAGAGGCACACGAATTAGGGTGTCTAAAATAACATATTTATATATCTTGAGCTCTTCAAAAGTCGTCTAGGGTTCTTCCTTGTCCAAAACGGAAGTGGATTTGAGTTGGGCTTGCAAACAGGCCTGGTCCAGGACAAAACTAAGCTGGCCGCGAGCAAAGTCTCTCTGGTATCAAGGGATTTGGGCCAGGTATGTGAATTACTTAGACGTGAAGAAACAGTTCAATTCATGTAGTTTTCCCTCCAATATACAATAATAATATATTCAAATATACGTGCATGCTTCTGGCAACCTACGGATCATGCAATTAATGCCTTATGCTCACATCTGATAGGTGAAATTGACAACACACGAAGCATAGGAAAGAAAGACGGTATAGGAGACGACCATATCGCGTCTGATCCACTACCTCTGAGCCGTACACTGAGAAAGATAGCGGCACAGGAAGGCTTTGACGAGCATATGGTGATTGCAGCCAAGGAAAGTAGGTGAAAAATCAGACGAGTATTGGGTACATGACCCATTCAACAAATCTGAAACCGACCCAACAACCCGACGACTAAGGATCCGACCCGATATACTAATCAAGGTAAGGTAAAATTCTATAAATACTTTCATTTCCCCAGCGAGAAAGGGGTTCACGATTTTCTGACATTTCTCATAGTTTATTGAGATATTCCGTGTTAGCTACTTCTAAACACTTAGCTTTCATTCCTTTATGGGACTATAAGTCTATTTTCCGACAATTCTCCGGTCATCTTCACGGTTGCTCATAAACCGTGAAGTTCTCCCACTCAAACTCTTGTACTCTTGTTTTCTTATCTTTTACCAGAAAAAGCCTTCCACTCAAAGCCGATTGCGGATACATCATTTTCTTCAGACCCAATATGCATCGTTCCTTACCCCGTTTTCCGAACACTCATTCTGTTCTCCGGCGAACCACTATGTGGTCTTTCTTTATCGTATTCTGATTTGGGCGTCAGAGAGCCTTCGGAAAACACACCACCATCGTGTTTTCTGGGGCTTGACGTAACTTTTCGTTTTGTAGGAGACTTAGTCTGAGAAAACAAAAAATCCCCTAATCATATATATATATATATATATATATATATATATATAT
>PKML01056226.1:90509-163340 GCA_002933935.1 Eutrema yunnanense | reverse complement strand
TTTAGCCAGCAGACTTCAGTTTCGCTCCAGAATGCTCCAGAAACTCCAATATCTCCAAGAATACTCCAAATGTGCTAAAACCTGCAAAAGACTCTAAAAGACTCCAAAATACTAGAAAAGACTCTATAAAAGGACTTATACCATGGCTTAAATAGGGTAAAAACCATGATATATCAATAGTACGTCTGCACGGCATACCTCAAGAGATAGTGTCAGACCGAGACACCAAGTTCTTAGGACACTTCTGGAGAACGTTATGGGCAAAGCTAGGAACTAAGCTGGCTTTTTCCACAACTTGTCACCCTCAGACTGATGGTCAGACAGAGGTGGTGAACAGGACGTTGTCTACACTCCTCAGATCGTTGGTGAAAGATAACATCAAGTCATGGGAAGCCTGTTTACCACACGTGGAGTTTGCTTATAATCACGCTAAGCATTCTGCAACTCTCTTTTCTCCATTTGAAATCGTTTATGGGTTTAATCCTCAATCACCTCTAGACTTGATCTCTTTGCCTTTAAGTGTTCAATGTAGTGTCGATGGTAAAGCCAAGGCTGTACAGGTCAGGGAGCTACACGCAAAGGCCAAGGAGAACATAGAGAAGAGAACTAAACAGTATGAGAAACAAGCAAACAAGGGCAGGAAGGAGATGGTCTTTGAAGAAGGCGACTTAGTATGGATTCATCTACGCAAGGACAGATTTCCAGAAGAGAGAAAGAGCAAGCTGATGCCGAGAGTTGACGGACCCTTTGAAGTCGTCAAAAGGATTAACAACAATGCCTATCAGATCGATCTCCAAGGTAAGTATAACGTATCTCCATCGTTCAATGTTTCTGACTTGCTTCCTTATCTTACAGATTTCGATTTGAGGACAAATCCTTTTCAAGAGGGAGGGGATGATATGATCATGGAAAGCAAGGAAGCTGAGGAAGCAAAAGCGGACAAGGAATTGGAGCCGGCTGGAGTGATCACTCGATCCAGAGCTAAGAAGATGGCAAGTGAAGCTCACTCACTCCTACTTCACTCTCACTCTCACTCAACCACTTCACTCAACCTATCATCGAATCAAGTCTTCTACATCTCCAACTTGAAGACTACATCCGATCCTGAAGACTAAGTAACTTAGGTGAGGATTCTGTACTCTTTTCCTATGTTGAGTTTTGTCCCACTGGGTTTTCTCAACAGGGTTTTTAACGAGGCAGATGAATCACTACGTCGAGTTACTTAGGAATCTCGGCCAATGGGTAATAATGTACAAGTCACATAGGCTATGTACTTAGTTGTTTTAGAGGTGCACCTATTAGGAACCTTATGGTTGGGACGCCTCGCTGTTTTAATTAAATTTTAGACGCTTTGTTGTTTTAATTCAAACGTGCTGTAGTTTAGGGCTTGTCGATTTGGGTTGAGTTATAAAACCCAAATCACGCCTCCTTTGTCATGGAGCGAAGATCATAGATGCAATTGCATAAACAAAAGTTTCTTCTCTCAATCTAATTCTAAGAATACGTTCTCTGAATTCGAGTTTCTTTACACGTTGTGACTCAGAAACTCTTCTATCTGTTCTATATCATCTAATCATTCCAAACCATCCACGAAATCACCTTCACGCATCCATCAAACCATCACGATCGCGATTTCATACCAGCCCCTTTCCCTCGTCGCGATTCTCCTTGAAGCAGATTCGTTTTCATCAGCCTTCCTCCAGAGTTGATCAAGCAGGGACGCATCACTATATAATTAGGTTTTTCAGCCACTTTGTTGGCTATGTTTTATTTTCTATGCTTTATTTTACTTTGGTTTGAGAGAGAGCTTTGTGAGGAAGACAAGTCTGAAACTCCCTTCGTCCGAGAGAAGATTTCGAACCCTCTTGTTACTATTTCTGTTTTATTTGATGATTTATTCAAACATGTTGATTGTTTCATTCTCCATGTCTGAGTAGATCCACTTTAGGTTCAGGGTTCTCATAAGGGTTATCTTTGAATGCTAGGTTGATTAGTTATTACACTACAAGAAAACACCCGATTACCAACGAATTTTTACATCGAATTTTGGCTGTCGTAACTTTACATCGATATTACGACGATATTACACTGCAAATTTGTTTCGATGTAAATTCGTCGCAAATTATTGGCGTCGTAATATCGTCGTAATTGGACGTCAAAAGTACGACGATATTACGACGAGCCAAACAATCGTCGTAATATCGTCGTAACACTTACATCGATGTTACGACGACGTAATATCGATGTACATTACGACGAGATTACGTCGAATGCATCTAGGTAGGTGGGCACGTTTTACATATGATTGCGTCGTCGTAATTCCGTCGTATAAACGATGGAAATTCGATGTAAATTTATTTTCGATGTAAATTCGATGTAAATCCGTTGGTAATTCCTAAAATTTTCTATAAATACAGCCAACTTCGAACGATAGTTATCAAAAACAAAAACAATATCTTCTGTTCCCAAAAAAAAAAAAAACACTTCAAAATTTTTTTTTATAAAATGTCGATTTACGATCTACGACGATGGATGTATACGCAAAAGGATTCGGAGGGATCGTTGACGCAAGAATTCAAAGACGGGCTTGAAATATTCATGTATCAGGCCGGAAATATGCAAACAACCTTCGAAAGCGGTAAGATGTTCTGTCCTTGTCGTAAATGTAAGAATACGAGATATACGTAAATTGAGACGGTGTGGAAGCATTTACTAAATAGAGGGTTTATGCCGCAATATTATGTTTGGTATCAAGATGGAGAGGGTTTTGAAAGGAGTACGTATACTAATCAAGCTGATTGTAGTAGTAATCAAGGTCATGTAGATTATGATCAGGGTAGTAGTTATCATCATGGTCATGATCAAGATCATGATAGGATGCATGAAATGGTCAATGATGCATTTCATGAAACAAATGTTGATAATAGTGTTGAGGAACCCAATGTAGATGCGAAGCGGTTTTATGATATGTTAGCCGCTGCAAATCAGTCACTCTACGATAGATGTAGAGAAGGTCAGTCTAAATTGTCGTTAGCAGCTAGGATGATGACAATTAAAAATGATCATAACTTAGCTGAGGTTTGCATGGATGATTGGGCTGATCTTATTAAAGAGTATTTGCCAGATGATAATTTGGCTGCCGAAACATACTATGAGATACAGAAGTTGGTGTTTAGTCTTGGGCTGCCTTCTGAGATGATAGATGTATGTGTTGACAATTGTATGCTGTTTTGGAAAGATGATGATAAGCTGCAGGAGTGTCGATTTTTCCAAAAGCCGAGATTCAGGCCACAAACTTCTGGGAGTAGTAAGATACCGTACCAACGGATGTGGTATCTTCCTATAACTGATAGGTTGAAACGATTGTATCAATCTGAAAGGACAGCTGGATCGATGAGGTGGCATGCAGAACTTTCGCAGGGAGAAGGAGAAGTGACTCACCCATCAGATGCAAAAGCTTGGAAACACTTTAACACGGTACACCCGGAATTTGCTAAATTTAAGCGAAATGTGTATCTTGGCCTTTGCACTGATGGATTTAGTCCATTCGGTATGTCTGGTAGGCAATATTCTTTATGGCCAGTAATCTTAACGCCATACAATCTTTCTCCAGATATGTGCATGCAAAGAGAATTTTTATTCTTAAGTATATTAGTACCTGGTCCGAATCATCTGAAACGTTCCCTTGATGTGTTTTGCAGCCTCTTATACAAGAGTTGAAACAGTTGTGGTATACAGGAGTTCGTACATACGACTGTTCGATGAAGAAAAATTTTACGATGCGTGCGGTGCTTATGTGGACAATAAGCGACTTCCCTGCATACGGGATGCTATCAGGTTGGACGACGCATGGGAGGTTATCTTGTCCATATTGCCTCGATCGAACAGATGCGTTTCAGCTGAAACATGGTCGAAAAACATGCTGGTTTGATTGTCACCGTCGGTTTCTACCAATCCACCATCCATATCGGAGAAACAAGCGATTGTTTAGGAAGAACAAAATTGTGCGTGTCCCCCCACCAGTGTATCTATCTGGGGAAGATCTAGAAGCGCAAATAGATCATTTCGGGGGACTAGAAACTGTGAATCGTGGGGGAAATTGGCACACTCAAGCTAATATGCCTGATGGATACGGACTGAATCACAATTTTACGATGTGAGCGGTGCTTATGTGGACAATAAGCGACTTCCCTGCATACGGAATGCTATCAGGTTGGACGACGCATGGGAGGTTATCTTGTCCTTATTGCCTCGATCGGACAGATGCGTTTCAACTGAAACATGGTCGAAAAACATGCTGGTTTGATTGTCACCGCCGGTTTTACCAATCAATCATCCATATAGGAGAAACAGGCGGTTGTTTAGGAAGAACAAAATTGTGCGTGTCCCCCCACCAGTGTATCTATCTGGGGAAGATCTAGAAGCGCAAATAGATCATTTTGGGGGACTAGAAACTGTGAATCGTGGGGGAAATTGGCACACTCCAGCTAATATGCTTGATGGATACGGGGTTTATAAATTTAAAACATGAAGTTGGGATAAACAAATCCGACCGCATCAATTGACATCCCCAGGGATAGTCACGGAAAAACTCAATAACACGGGACATCTTAACAACCTTCTCTGTTACATGTGCGGTTTGCACTTGGACATTTAAAATGCCATCAACAAGCACACTCAATGCAAGACTAAGGCGCTTTGAAGAAGAAAGTGACTTGTCATACCTTAAGGAGATACATACAGTCATCAATTTTCTTGGACTCGTTTTTGGATTTGGCGCCAAACAACTCTTCCAAAAAAGTGGGGCCAGAAGGGCGTTTCCGCTGCTTATACTTGTGGAGATGCGTAGGAGGAAGATGATCGAAATTTAATCCCGTTAGTAGAGCATAATCTCTAAGAGAAAACCTGATTGACTGACCTCCGTATATGAACCGTATTTCATTCTTTTTTTTTTGTCCACAACTGCCTTGTCATCATGTTGAGTACAATCTTCCCTGAGAAGTGTAGTTTTTGCTGAGGGAGTTGTAGCAGAGTGGAAAACTGTGGCTTCAGCAAATAATCAAGCTCTTCAGTACAGACCAATGCAGATGTTATCTCCATGAGAAGATCAGGTTTGGAATAACCATTTATCATGCATCCCAATGGGTAATGATCGCGGACAAAGAGACACTCATGGAAGTTTTTGTCCCATACAGATTCATCTTCTAGCTTATGAGGCTTAGTTAGTAAAGTCTTTATGTAAGACTCTGGAATGGAAAACATATAGTTTAGGAAAACATATTTACTAGTCGAAGGGATAAACATAGTAAGAGAAAGTGCTTCTTTACATGTATATTACCAAGTTTATATATGCAGAGAGACAAAAGAAGACAAAATGGTAAATAAAGAGTAGACATTGATCAAATGATAATGGAATACGGGAATGTATGTCTATTTAGATGTGAGGAAATATGAAAGAAGTTAATTTGAATAGGATGACATCGATATAGAAATGTAGGTAAATATAGAAAAGTAAAATGGTAGCAATTTCAACTCAAGAAAACAATTGAATCATTGGGGGTAATTTAGCGTATTACATTGAACAATATAAAAATTAGGGTTGGACATTCAGATCCACGGTTCGGGTTTGGGTCGGGTTCTCGGTTTTCGGATACCCAAAGTTGGAGAAGATAGAAACTGAATAGGACCCGACAAAAATTTGGTTCAGTTCGGGTCTTGTCGGATTCGGGTCGGTTTTAAGAGTTAAATGAATCCCAATATGGAACCAAAAATAAATTTGGATCGGTTTGGGTCGGTTTTGAACCCGGATTACCCGAGAAAACCCGAAATAACCCAAAATAACCCAAATATATATATAAAGTATATATGCATATGTATATGCGATATATATATATATAATATGATATATTTATAATATTTTGGGTACCCGTTCGGGTTTTGGGTTATATATGTTGGAACTCGTTTTTGACTAAGTGGCGTTGACCACTTTTCCGGTGGATTTTCCGGCGGAGACGTCTGTCGGAATGATCGGATTTCGGGCACGATGAAATCGCTGCCGTGAGCACTATAACATAGTGTATTCACTTGTCAAAATCTGAGTTGATTTGAATGAGAAATGGAGATCCAAAGTGGATGACTTGGAAAGCTTGAAATGTTTCAAAATTTGGCTAAGTGTAAAAACTAGCAAATATCCCACATTGGAAACTTGAGGTGAAATCCTCTTGTATATATATTGGAGAAGTCCCAACAAGGTTCAAAACCATAGGACCACTTTGTGGGGAGAAGAGAAAACTAACACTAAACCATATGCACGCGCGCGCGGCGAGTCAAGTCGAGTCGAGCTCGGACTCGGATTTGAGTGTTGGTTCGGGTAGATGGGTCTTGACCCAATAACCCATTTTGCATCAAATTATTATTTGTGTAATTGATCACTACATAAATTATATATTTGGTCAAAATATAATAATGAATAATTATCATCATTATTTGAGAATTGATGTGGTCAATTCTATAACTCCTCCTTCTCCTTTATTACCACAAATTAATTTAGCAATTAATTGTGCATTATTCCTAGAAAATGGAGACCACAAAAGTCTTGTGACTCCTCTCTCATTTTATATATATATGAACAATCTCTCATATGAAAAAAGATGAATCATCACTTTCTTTTTCTTCTTTTGTCTTATGGTTTTTCTCCATGAGGGTAAAACACAGAAAAATGGTTTGAAAGCTTATGATTTTGGGTGATGCGAATCATAAGAAAAATACAGTTGTATCCTGGGATTCGGAACGCTATGCAACCGTCACACTACAGGGCGTTTTCAGAATTAAGGAAAGAGTGTCTCGCCTCTGCAAATCCGTTCTTCCCCAAATTCTTGTATCGGTATCATTCTAATATTATGATCATCGATTTATTTATGTATTCTTTACAAATTTATCAGTTTGCCCTATTGTAGAATATGCGTTCCTACAATCTTAATTCTGAAAATGTTCGTTTATGTATTACATAACGTAAACTGATTTTTTTGTGAAGTGTTTTTGTTATAAAAACGGGAATATGGATCTTCAATCTGTCTACGATCAATTTTTTTTTGATCCGTTTCAGGTTATTTTGGTTCTGAAATTTGATGTTTATTCAACAGAAATTCAGAAAGTATCTCCCAATTTATTTATAATTTTCCAGCCTTGTTAATAACTGGAAAATTATTTTTAAAGATCTTAGACAATTTATTCAAATTATATAAATTGTTTAAATGTGTGATTGCACTTAATCTGATTATATTCTGAATTTTTTGGAATTTATTAATTCTAATTTTTTTAAATTTAATCATTGCAATTCATTTTTGGGTTAGTGTACTAATTCGGTCTTGTTTCTTTTGAACATAATCGATGTCTCGTACGACTATCACCGAGTTGACATCGTGAATCAAACATGTATATGCACCATGTGTATGCATAAGAGGAGATACTAAAACCACCCACACGCGTGCGCCACCGCCGCCGGGTCGGTCTCGGGTAAATGTGGGCTCAGGCCCAACCCCACTAAAGGATATTCAAGTCTGAAAAACGATTTCCGCGAAGGCCATTGGTGAGTTTTGCGAAACATTTTTTCAAAACAGATCGAAACGATCTAAAACGATTTCTGCGAAGGCCATTGGCGAGTTTCGCGAAACGTTTTTTCAAAACAGATCGAAACGATCTCAAACGATTTACGAAGGCCATTGGCGAGTTTCGCAAAACGTTTTCAAACAGATCAAAAAGATCTTATACGATTTACGGGAACATTTAAAAGTGATTTTTGAAACGCTTTCTAGCGATATCCGGTTAAACCGATTCCTTGTTTCATGGTTTGGTTTTGAAAGTTGTTGGTTTAGTTACCAACTTTAATTGCAAGCAATTATTGCATAAGTTTTTTTTTTGACTAGGTGATTTAATTTAATTAATTAAAATCATCAATGCAATTAGTCTTTGCATTCAATTGAATTAAATTGGATTTCTGAATTTAATTAATTCCAAGGTTTTATGTCAGAGGTTAAAGAGATTGCTACCAAACCTGATTTCAGAGACCCAATCAGCCTTTGTATCAGGGAGACTGATCTCTGATAACATTTTGATCGCACAGGAGATGTTTCACGGTCTACGTACCAATAAATCTTGCAAAAGTAAGTATATGGCAATTAAGACGGATATGAGCAAAGCATATGACCGGGTAGAATGGCCATTTATTGAACACCTTTTGAGAAAGTTTGGTTTTGCGGAAAAGTGGATTTCATGGATGATGTGGTGCATCCAATCGGTACTATATAAGGTACTTATCAACGGTAACCCCAAAGGACAAATAACGCCATTCAGAGGACTACGACAAGGCGACCCATTATCACCATATTTATTTATACTTTGTACGGAGGTCTTGATAGCCAATATACGGAAAGCAGAGAGAGATAAATCACTTACGGGGTTGAAAGTGGCGAGGGTAGACCCAGCAGTCTCACACTTACTCTTTGCGGACGATAGTCTGTTCTTCTGCAAGGTTACGGTACAGGAGAGTCACACCATATTACATATACTTAAACAGTACGAGTCGGTCTCAGGGCAACAAATTAATTTTTCAAAATCTTCCTTAATTTTCGGACATACAGTACAAGATGCAGTACAGGACGAAATAAAAAAATTGTTAGGAATCCAAAATATGGGAGGGGTGGGTACTTATCTGGGTCTCCCGGAAAGTCTCGGAGGAGCAAAGAGTAAGATTTTTAATTTCGTCGTCGAAAGACATAATGACAGAGTTAATGGATGGACATCAAGGCTACTAACCAAAGGGGGTAAAGAGGTTCTACTTAAATCGGTAGCCTCGGCTATGCCGACTTTCGTTATGTCATGCTTTCGACTACCCAAGTCTATTACCGCAAAACTAACTAGTGCGGCAGCGCATTTCTGGTGGAGTTCCGACGGACACCTAAAAGGGATGCATTGGATGGCTTGGAAGAAGATGTGTCAGAGCAAATCAGATGGCGGAATTGGTTTCCGAACAATAGAGGAATTTAACACGGCACTGCTGGCAAAACAACTATGGCGGTTAATGGAAAAACCGGATTCTTTATTTGCTCGAGTTTTTAAGGGTCGTTACTTTCGGAACACAGACCCATTAGATCCTATACGATCATACTCCCCGTCCTTTGGGTGGAGGAGTATTATTTCGGCTCGACCTCTGGTTTCAAAAGGGCTCATCAAAAGAGTTGGTTCAGGTGGCTCCATCTCAGTATGGAATGATCCTTGGATACCATCTTCTCCCCGGAGGTCAGCAATATGTAAGGGGTATAATTATTACCCCAATCTTAGGGTCAATCATTTGGTTGATCCAGCGACACAAACGTGGAATTGGGAGTTGATAAATGCAATTATCGACCCGGCCGATGTGGAAATTATTCGCGGTATACCCATCAGCAGCACATATCGTCCAGACACTCTTGGTTGGCACTATACAAAAACAGGAAAATATACGGTAAAGTCGGGATACCATATTGAACAACAAAACCCAGACAATGATGAAAATTACTTTTACGGTCTGGATATTAAGAAATTACAGGCACACACATGGAAATTAACATGTCCACCGAAATTGCGACATTTCATTTGGCAAACCATTTACGTGCTCGAGGAATAAATTGTGATACACAATATCCTCGATGTGGAGCGGAAGGGGAAACGATTAACCATGTTCTGTTTGAATGCCCACCAGCGCTACAAACATGGGCACTCTCTCATATTCCATCGGCCCCGGGGGTTTTCCCAATGACATCGGTTTTCTTCAATTTGGATCATCTCTTTTGGAGACTCCCAAAAGAGGAAAGGAATATAATGTTTCCTTGGATTGTGTGGAATATTTGGAAAGCAAGGAACGACAAGGTGTTCTCAAATGTGGATAGAAATCCAGAAGAGATTATGCGGATAGCGGAAACAGAAGCAATAACTTGGGAAACGGCACAGTATAGTGAACCAGACACAACTTCCCAACAAATCGGTCATAATACGGGTCAACAAGATGAATATAATGGACTGACATGCTATATTGATGGTTCGTGGAAGGAAACGGATAACTATTCTGGTCTAGGATGGTTATGCTTTCAGGAGGGAGTCGAAGGAGTAATTATGGGGTCCCGTAATCTGCGAAGAAGTTTATCCCCGCTGCACGTAGAATTGGAAGCGCTCATCTGGGCGATGCATTGCATGATTGCAAATCACAAGACGGCGATAGCCTTTGCAACGGACTGCTCAGAGTTGGTGAAGATGGTGTCTACACCCAAGGAGTGGCCGGCTTTTACACTACATTTGGAGGAGTTCAAGAGGAGCAAGGAGGTATTCACCTTTTTCTCAATCACACACATCCCACGCGCGAGCAATACAGTGGCAGAAAAGCTAGCACGAGGTGCTCGCGTCTACCCATCAGATTTCACTTATGTAAACTCGATACCCCTGATTTGGTTCACCGAATCGGAATAGGTATTAAGGCTATTGACAAAAAAAAAAAAAAGAATTTAATTAATTCTGAAAATTTAGATTTAATTAATTGTTAATAAATTATTATTTATGTTTAATTTATTTACTTTATATTGAACTTCTAATAATTTTTGGTCTATATTGGTTCATGTTTATTTGCATGCGAATCAAAATATATGACCAAAATGAGAACGTTAACAAAAAAAGCGTTTGAGATGGCAACATGTATGGTGAGTCGACAACCCACATTGGGAATGGTCTGCCACCTATGGCCTTGTGTGCTATACGGATTGGAATTCTGATGTTTATCTGAATGTTCAGATCCTATTTACACCGATAGCGGTGGAGGTGTTATGGTTACAAGTCTCGTGAGTCGACGCACAAAATTCAGTTTGGTAGTGGTCTACCACATGTGACTGTGTCAAATTCTGATTTTTATCAGATTGTCACGTTAGTGCCTAGTGTTGTAAACACAGGACTAATGCTAGACTAGTTCGATGGAACTTGATTCATAATGTGGTAGCGGAAGATGTTTATCTCTCTGACCATGCTAAAACTAGAGAAGTAACTCAAGGAGGATAACTTATGCTTCCTCTTGAGAATACTAATGTGATAACTCTAGTCAACGTTGAATCTTGTACCATAAGAACGTTTTGTGCAAAAAGATGATCAAATCCGCCTGATCAAACAACTGTATAAGTCTACATTGTGTTGAATACTTCTAAGGAATCTTTTGAATTTCCTTAATAAGAAGTAAAAGGCTAAGAACGCATGTTCTAAGAAATTCACTGTGACGAAATTTCTAGACTTTAAATTCGTGGACTTTAAGTCCATAATGGAAAAAAGTCAAACAGCTGTGATTGCTGTCGCATGAGATAATGGCTGTAGGGATGTCAATTTCTTTGACATACCAGCCTTGTTGTTTATTTGAGAAGTTTTCATTAGCTTGGAAAGATTTCAAAAATTATCTCTTGCATAAGAGAAAGGCTAAGAGCCTTGAAGACTTAATTGTCACGCAACAGATTGAATCTACAAACCGCAAAGCCTAATGTGTTCAGAATTGTGATCATAATGCGAAAGTGGTTGGGCACAAAAACAAGGGGAAATATAAGGTTTCTTTGAAAGCCTCCACTAGCTTCAAAAAGCAACATGCTTAAAAGAAGTTCAATGGAAAATATCACAAAATGTGACATGATGGGTCACAATGCTGACACATGTCGTAGCAATGCTAACGAATGTCGTAGCAATGCTAACGAATGTCGTAGCAATGCTAACGAATGTCGTAGCAAGATTGTCCACGCAAAGACAATGGGATGTCCCAAACCAATTTAACTGAAATTAACACGTGTAGTGTTGTTTCTAAAGTCAATATGGTCGGGAATAACCAAATTAAATGGTGGCATTACGCTGCTAACACAATGATATCTATTATGATTGATGTGTGTACTTGCTAAGAAGCAAGAATATGACTTTAAACAATTCAAAGCATACAAGATGGTAATTAAAAACCAACTTGAGAAAACTATGAAAATAGTAATACGTGATAAAAGGAGGCGAGTTTGATGAACATTAAATGCGTTCTTTAGAGAACATGGCATTATTCGTCGAAAAAAAAAACTGCTCCTTGATCACTTGAATCTAATGGAGTTGCAGAATAAAAAAAAAAAAAAAAAAAAATTCTGAACTCTTAAAGATATGATGAATGCAAAGATGCATGATTCTGAGTTATCTCAAGAAATGTGGGGGGAAGCGTTGCTTACCACATAAAGTTATTTGCAAGACGCATATGAACTTTTGGAGAATTAAAGTACATTCGTACAAATACCCGAAAGTGTGGGGGTGCCTGACAAAAGTCGCAGTGCCACCTCCTAAAAGGTCACAATCGGACCTAAAATGGTGGATTGTATTTTCATCGGATATATACACACAATAGTGCTTCTCGGTTTCTGGTTAATAAATCAGACGTACCGGATATCCATGTTAATATAACCATGGAGTCTAGAAATGCATATTTCTTTAAGCTCGTGTTTCCGGGTAAAGATAAAAATCCGATGCGAACACGTGAAGAAAAAAAAATGCAAGCTCCTCTATAAACTAGGCGATTACTTATGGCACATCATGAGATGATCCAGAAGAAGATGCAAATCTTTTGGTAATGATTTTTTAATGGTCTTTCTCAGAGAGAATGCACCGTAAACATTCACTATAGCCATGTCCACACCAGACAAACCTTCGTGGAAGGAAAATGTCATTAGTGATATCGACTCCATTATGAAAACCATATTTGGGAGATAATCAATATGTCACAAGGGCTTAAAGTCCGAGGGTGTAAATAGATTTTCAAAATTGAAAAAATCGATGGCTTAGTCGAAAAGACACAAAGTCTATTGACTTGTAAAGTCTCTATTTGGGCTTACAAAAGCTTTGAAACAGTATCATGAGAAATTTGACATTGTCAAATAATTTTAACATCAATGAATGTAATAAGTTCATATACATCAAAAGTATTCCGCACGGATACATTTTGCTATGTTTGTGTGTAAATTGCATGGTCGAACACACTTAGTTTGTTCTCAATGTGAGATTTGACATGTAAATACATGGGTCGAATGGATGTGATTCTAGAGATTAAGATCACTAGATATTCCAAATGAATAATCACTTCTAGAGCTCATTATGCTAAAATGACACTTGAGAGAATCAAGATCTACTCAAGTGTGATCGGAAGTCTGAAGTACTTAACCGATAGTACCATACTCTATATGGCGGACTCAGTCCATGTACTAAGTTGCTACACGAGTAATCCATGTTGTAAATACTGGAAAGCTATAACTAGAGTATTGAGCTACTTGCGATATACTTAAAGTTATGAATTGCATTATGGTAAAGATCTAATAGTTTTGGAAAGATCCAATTATGTTAATTGGTTATCGGCTTCCAGAAACTAATAATCCACAAGTGGATATGTCTTTACGCATTATGGTGCAACAACATCATGGAAATCTCCAACCAAAGTCTGATCAGAGTGATCATGGAACCTAATCATATAGCTTTAAGCTAAGGAAGTTGAGTGGTTTCGAAACTTGGTGAAAAATATCATGATGTGGAAAAAAAAAACTAGTGCGAGATGAGATAAAACCATTAGACAATTGATCTCAAATGGTGTAATCTCGATAGATTATATCCAATTGGATGACAACCTAGGATCCACTTATTAAAGGTGTGTCACGAGATCGTATTGTAAAATCATCAAAAACGAATGGGTTTAAAGCCTACAACTTAAAGATGATGTTTGATGGAAACCCCACCTACGTGACTGGAGATCCCAAGATGTAAGGTTCAAATGGACAACTAAATCAAACAAAATCTAATAAAAGCACTGAAAGACTTCTCGTCTCTACTCAGTTCCCAAGATGATAAACAGTGCTTACATACATTTACTTACTGTATGTATAAAAGGATAAGCATAGCTTTTAATGATGATACCATAGCTTTGACATATCAATGGAGTATTAAAGATACTTCTTAAAACAAAGACTACTGGCAAATCATCTAGTGAGTGTGAAATGGGGCCGTTTCTAGGAGAATGAAGGTCAGACTATACTCTCCAAGTTCACTCATGATTAACCATGCATGTTCACGGCCAAAATGAACACAATAGAGAACCTAATTCTGTGAGAAAATGAAGCTGGGTTATAGTTGTTGTCTCGGTTTACATCAAAGCCCGGGGGGTTCAAGACATCATGTTCACCTCCTGGTCGAGTAAATCCAATAGCTATTAACAATGATTGGTTCAAGGATGAAAAATGCTACCAACTCCTATACAGTGGATTTTTCGTTTATACTCTCAAAAGTCCTTCTTTCGAGTCGTCATATGTTTAGAGTCATTTCTATTCATGTGGGGGATTGTTGGAACTCGTTTTTGACTAAGTGGCGTTGACCACTTTTCCGGTGGATTTTCCAGCGGAGACGTCTGTCGGAATGACCGGATTTCAGACACGATAAAATCGCTGCCGTGAGCACTATAACATAGTGTATTCACTTGTCAAAATCTGAGTTGATTTGAATGAGAAATGGAGATCCAAAGTGGATGACTTGGAAAGCTTGAAATGCTTCAAAATTTGGCTAAGTGTAAAAACTAGCAAATATCCCACATTGGAAACTTGAGGGGAAATCCTCTTGTATATATATTGGAGAAGTCCCAACAAGGTTCAAAACCATAGGACCACTTTGTGGGGAGAAGAGCAAACTCACACTAAACCATATGCACGCGCGCGCGGCGAGTCAAGTCGAGTCGAGCTTGGACTCGGATTTGAGTGTTGGTTCGGGTAGATGGGTCTTGACCCAATAACCCATTTTGCATCAAAATATTATTTGTGTAATTGATCACTACATAAATTATATTTTGGTCAAAATATAATAATGAATAATTATCATCATTATTTGAGAATTGATGTGGTCAATTCTATAACTCCTCCTTCTCCTTTATTACCACAAATTAATTTGGCAATTAATTGTCCATTACTCCTAGAAAATGGAGACCACAAAAGTCTTGTGAATCCTCTCTCATTATATATATATATGAACAATCTCTCATATGAAAAATATGAATCATCACTTTCTTTTTCTTCTCTTGTCTTATGGTTTTTCTCCATGAGAGTAAAACACAAAAAAAATGGTTTGAAAGCTTATGATTTTGGGTGATGCGAATCATACGAAAAATACAGTTGTATCCTGGGATTCGGAACGCTATGCAACCGTCACACTACGGGGCGTTTTCAGAATTAAGGAAAGAGTGTCTCGCCTCTGCAAATCCATTCTTCCCCAAATTCTTGTATCGGTATCATTCTAATATTATGATCATCGATTTATTTATGTATTCTTTACAAATTTATCAGTTTGCCCTATTGTAGAATATGCGTTCCTACAATATCTGAACCGACCCGAGAACCGAATTAGATTTACACAAGAACCGTTTGGGTTTTACACACAAACCGAAACCTAACCGAACCCAATATTTCAGGTCGGGTCCGGGTTTTATACCCAGCCCTCATAAAAACATAAATATGAGAGGATGATATAAATTGTATAAAGTGAGGGATCTTATAGGCAAACGTCTAAGTTTTTAAGTAGAACTACGAACAAGGCAATACCAAATTCATAATCGGACAACTTTAACATAAAAGAAATGGTTACTAAGAATTTCGTAAACCAACATACAGACGGCGAATAATATACAGATGCAACAGAAATTCAAGGAAATCGCAATAAATTCAACATAACACAAATCTACGGAAAGTCAAAAGAAATGAAACAATCGAAGTTTAGGGTTCTTCGCTAAATGTTAGTGGCGTCTTCGCTTTCTGAGGATGACATAGTACCGGATCGGAGAAGGTGGAAGAAGGGCGACAATAGGAAATAATAAACTGATTGCTCGGAATGATTGAAGTTTATGATTAGAAAGTGAGTGGTTGTGGGGGTTATTGACTGGAGAAGAGAAACATAGAAGATTGTGGAAGAAATGAGAGAAGGGAAAGAAAATATTAATGAGAAAGGGAAAACGAAATCACGTAAATTGGTTCAATTGCCGTGAAGTTTGAAATATTTTTAAAAAAGAAAATAAAATATTGCCACATCTGTAACATGCATAGGGAAGAAAAAAAGCATAGCAGGTCGTCAGACGGATTTGAAAGGGCATAATTATACACTTTAGATAAAGAGGGGTAGCATGGTCTTTTTGAGAGCTAGAATGTTAAGTTGTTTTGAAGAATTCGAGAAGTGCTAGAAGCGTAATGAAAATCTCAAAAACTGACCATGCGCGCAATCATCTCTTTTTCTTCTTTTGTTTTAGTAACATTCTCCAAGTTTCTTTACACATATACACGAACACTCACATAGACATGTACATATACACTGACACCCACGTAGACATGTAATGATGTACATATACACTGACACCCACATAGACCTCTTTCGTCATTTACAATTCAATGAGGGAGTTTTCATGTAAGACTCGAAATATAGTTTTTAAACCAAAGGCCTCAAGGCTCAAAGAGGCTTATGCGGAAGGGGTGGTTCGTTGGTAAAGGCGGAAGCATGACACAGTGGTTGTTTAACCGAGACAAACAGGGGTGAGACTTGTCTTTCATGGCGGAATCCACACACCAAAAAGGCAAGGCTTGATCGATTCTTAAGCAAGAGGGAAACCGCACACAATACTAAAAAGAACTCAACAAGACAAGAACCAATTCAAAGGCACAAAGTATTGAAATAAAACTGAATAGTTTATTGATAAAAAGATGTGTGAATGTAAAGAACAAAGGGAAAGAGCTTATGTAATGCTCAACATGAGTAAAGACCTAACAGTCATAAGACTAAAACGAATCAATCAAAATAAATGAAAGAAAGCTTGATTTGTGATCATCGAAGATAGGCTAGCCATTGGGCATTAATGGAGGAGCGGCCCGTGTGAGGAATGATGAACACGAGAGACTCCTTAGGTCTTCTGGTGGGAATGGACATTTAGGATCTTCTAGTGTGAATGGAGGGTCGAGATAAGGTGGATTAGATGTGCGTTGATCATCCCCTATTAGTGAAGTTTGAGTTTTGACCGAAAAGGACATTCGTATAAGACTTAGGCCAAAAACGACCATGCTTTGACTATGGACATTTCTTCGTGTGATCTGGTGGTCTTGTCTCCATGGTAGCTTCAATATATGTCAGTAGACAAGAGGGTGAATCGCTGGTGTGAACACAACGCGCACCTTCCTTACTTAGACTCGAATCGACCCGCGAGAAAGAGGTAAATTTCTTGGGTGGTTCCGGGTCGATCCAAGTCGGATCTTCAGCTGGTGTACTCCATAAGAGGCTCCAGTAGATGGATTGGGTTGCAAATGGATCATGCTTTCGTGGTGTTGGGCTGAAACACATCGTTTCTAGTCCATACGTCTTATCGGGTGGGCCGTAGAGCTTTGCAAGGGCAACTCCTGTTTTTGGTCGGGACAAAGGTTAAGTGGCTCGACCAAAGTCTTTTTCATGGTAGGATAGACGATGGAAATGATTTTCGTCAATTGGTTTGGCGTCTAGTTCCTCCGGTAAGAATTTCCTCGGGTAAAGTGGCTCATGAGTGTTCATCTTTGGATATCTTGAAATGTGGCTGAGGGATTTGACCAAAGTGTTTGTTGTCATCACTTTGTCGATGAAAATATCATTCCTCAGTTAGTATAATGTGGGGATCATCTGGTTCAGCTTCATCATGGCATCGATCGGCTTCGGATGGGCCGGATTGGTCTCCTCCGAGCTTTGGGGTCACATCTAGTGGGCTTACTGGTACGATGTCCACATAATATCCTCTCTCTTGAAGAGGTTTCATCTTCAAAACCATATGACATGCACCAAGATAGAGCAAGTTAGACTTGTATTCCGGATGGTGGTTTAGAATCTTACCTTGGTGTTGGCTTGGTTTTTGAGTATGGTTCGTCAATGGTAGGGCTACTCTGATCAGAATGGAATGGAGCTTCTCTTGTTTACTAGTCAATTACTCAAATCTCATTCATGTCTTTGTAGTGGGAGGAGGAGATTCCAAGCTGGCTCTATCAATTTCCAAAGTTTCATCACCATTACCATAACCAAAAGCTCTTTCTCCACAAGATCCCTTCTTCTCAAAACTAGCCTTTGGGAGTGAAACCACATCCATTGTTGCAAAACTACCCACATGCTCAACTCTAGGAGCTTCAACCTCATCATCCTTGTAAACTTCACCTCTTTAGCATCGACCTTAGAACCGTAGAGAAGGTTAGAGATCTTATCAATTGCCTTTTCATGCCCATCAATGGTCATCAATACCACGGCTTGTTCCTCAACCTTCTCCTTGCTAGCAACCATCGATTCTTTGTATTGAGAGCCGTGGAGGACTTCCTCAATCTCTATTAGAGACTCCTCATCCTCATCAATCAAATGCTCCTCCACTTGGCTCTCATTACTTTTTCCTTCGAGATTCTCCATGGGTTTACTAGAAAGGGAACGTCCTTGAGCATTTTGATGATCTAAATGCATTATCCTAGAAGATAGGGCTTCAAATTTTTGGTGTAGATCATCATAAGAGCAATCAACTTTGTCATGAATCTTGGCCACCATCTTATTCAACTCATTCGCTCTATTAGCTTGCCCGATTAGGAGTTGTTGAAGCATGCCTTTCATTTCAAGGTCTTGTTGTGTACCCAAATCCACATTATCCTCCTCAAACTGTGTAGTGGCATCAAAATCCCCATCAAAGTGATCGGATTTTAGAGAGGTATTGATGAGCTTGTCTATCAATGTGGATTGTTTGTCCACTCTTTCGTTTAGAGCCTGCATTTCATTAGTTCTCCTTTTCTCCTCATTATCACTCGCGGTCCTTGTAGCCCGAGCATACTCATCACCATAATTCTCTTCGCTTTGGGCAAAGTTCCACACTAGTAGCTCTCCTTGTTCCACGGTGAGGTTTCTAAAATGCCCATTGCTAGCCCCATCCAAGATCCATTTGTGCTCTTGATCAATTCCCAAAATAGAAGATACTAAGGATGACTTCCTTCTTGAACCCGTGATGGGGAAAATCTCGAGTATATCCCTTAAGTCTTCCCCATGCCTTATGGAAGCTTTCATGCATGCTTTGCTTGAAATTCGAGATGTCCCTTCTAGTTTGGACCGTTTTTTGTGTGGAGTAGAACTTGTTGAGAAAAATCTCCTTGCAATCATCCAATGAATTGACCAAGTGAGATGGCAACGTTCTCTCCCATTGGCTTGCTTTTCCTCCAAGAGAAAACGGAAACAAGATGAGCTTGATGCTATCATGGGGCACTCCTCCGGTTCTAAACGTGTCACACAACCTCTCAAAGGAATCTAAGTGATCATAAGGGTTCTCCACTTTCGTCCCCAAGAACTTTGACTCTTGAATCAATCTAACCAAGCTTGCTTTGATCTCGTAGGCCTCGACTTCAATTGTAGGAGGGTGGATCCCATATCTCGATCCACGACAACAAGGAGTGTCAAAGCTTCCAACCGTTGGCTTGTCCTTTGGAGCTTGGGTCGGATTTGAAGCCAACTCTTGAGGACGTGTTATGTCTTTAAGTTGTGGCATTTCTTGAGGTTTTGGAGCTTGAGAAATGCTTCTTTGGTCGTCCACCTCTTGAGGTTGTAGATCTTCAAGAACGTCTTTGTAATTGACAACCTCAAACACTTCAATTGATCTTATCTTCCCATCTCTCTTCGTGTGATTTTGGTACCTTTGAGAGCACAAAAGAACTTGGGAGAACAAGTTAGTAATGATAAATAAGAGAGAATTCATCATCTCAACGAGATGCATACTCTTAGTTATATGCATCAACATAGTGAAAATAAAAGCTTAGTCTCAAGCAAAATATAAATCCTAATGGTTATTGCTATAGCCTCCCCGGCAACGGCGCCAAATTGATAATGGATAATTGTGTGTATCCAAACCAATTACCCAAATGCTATCGTTGTAGCACTTGGGGATCAATCCAAGGAGGCACAAAGAACAACACACTAGGAATGCAAGAAAAGACTTAAGCTAATCAAACAAAGGTGGTTTTGGTTTTCTAACAACCTAAATGATTCAAATTAAAAACAAGAACACAAGTAAACAAACGCTAAACGAGATTAAAAAGAAGATAAAAGTCGAATTCAAGGATAAGGTAATTGAGATAAGGCAATTCAATTACTAATTAATGATGTCCAATGCTTAATGAAGACTACACCCTAGGCAAAGATCACTAATCTTAACTAATCATTTTTCAAGGTATTAATTACTTTGCTAATCACTAATTCAAGATCAGATTCTCATTTGGGAATCACTAATTAGCAAGTTTTAAGTCTAAATATTCAAGATCAACTAAATAATGACTCTAGACAACTAATCTCTTAGGCTAGAAATGAATATCTCTTGATTAGTTCATCAAGACATTTCATCGAACACCTTGTGTGCATGAAATGCCTTATGATCTAGATCCACTTTCTCAAGGTAGATCTAGCTTTAAAACCACTAATCAAGAAGGGAAATCATATAATCTAATCCTAGACATCATTAATCATCCATCAAATCACCATAAATCTACCAAATCCTCAAATCCTAAAAGACTACTCACTAATCATGAAGAACACACCAAATCTTGTGAAAGAGGTGATGTTGATCATGATTAGAGATTAGGAAGAAGAAAGATTAGAGAAAGAACACAAAAACTAAACTCAAACTTTCATAAATCAAAAGATCCTTGGGAAAAAATCCCAAAAACTTTAAAAAGAGAGGTTTTTGTTCTTGAGAGAAAAGGAGAGAAAAAGGATAAAAAAGGAGAAAGATCTAAAAAATCAGATCTCTAAAATATAAAAAGGTGTTTGCTGAGTTCGGTCGGACCCAGGTCAACCTGGGACAAACCGGGTATTGACCCGGCCGAAACTTGGATACGTCTCCAGTGAATCGATCATAAACTTGGATATCCGAATGGCCTCAATCCAACTCCAGAAGACAGCCAACTCAATTATCTACAACTTCTATGAAGAACGCAGAAGCTGAATCGGAGTGGAAACCCTTCGTCTATGTTGATCTTTCAGACGTCGTATTTGGAGCAGAACTCGTTTGGATGCCAGACAGACACGTCCTTGCTATATTTGCTATATCTCTTGAACGGCCGATCTGAATGACATGAAACCACCACTAAACGAACGTCAGATCGATTGTCTATGATTTTCATGCAGATCTCAGATTAAACTGGGCACGCGAAGGTCTTCATTTGACCTGATCTTTGAGTCACTTTGGCTGGTATCTAGGATGTTAACCGTGTGGATCATGGTCGGTTGAGACTGCGTGGTTTGGACCGTGCATCATCTGGTCGGTTGAGATAGTGTCTTTGGGTCGGTTTCTTTTCCTAACCCAAGACCGACCCAATTGAACTGAGTGGGTGGTGGTCGGTTGAGACGAGCCACACGTTTTCTCGACCTGGCGGATACGTCTTCAGTGAAACTGCGACAACTCTCGAACCGTATGTTCGAATGGCCTAAGTAAAAGTTACCTGGACAGCTAACCCACTCATATACAACCTTCAAGAAGGTCTTCCAAGTTGATTCAGATTGGAGGGCCTCCGTCCAACCACATCTTTCTGGTGTATCGGATGGACCTTGCACTCTACTTTGGTCCAACTCTCCAAATATGCCCAAATTGCCTACAATCACCTAGAAAGTACTCCAAAACATGCAAGAACTAACTAGACCTAATGCAATATGTCCTAATCACTAAATGAGACCTAAATGCAAGACAAAACCATGATTATGCATGTAAATGACACAAAACTCTAAGTGAGATGCATGCTAAAACATGCAATATATGAGTATATCAATTCCCCCAAACTTAAACATTTGCTTGTCCTCAAGCAAACAATAATAAAGAAAGGGAAAAGACTAAAAATGGGAGCTCAAATCCAAAAGTGCCATAAAAAGAATTCAACTCAATGTCCAAGTTACTAGCTCTAAGATGCGATCAAACAAGTATACTCTGAAAGAGCTAGCTATGTCCTTCCCTATACGAATCAAATTCAAGCCTCAACTATTTTCTTATCACTTTGAGATAAACCAACTCTCTTTTGCCAACCATCTCAATCAATTGCTTATCCCCATCTTCTCCTCCCGTCTCTTTCCATTTTTTCCACTCTCTCTTTTCTTTCAATCAATTACCCAAAACCCAAAGCTATCCATCATAGCCTATGTCTAGCTCAATGATGTGTGAGCTAGTTCTACATGGAAGCTTCTCCTTGTCGTTCCAAACTAAACACTTTTTGCTAAGTTCATTCGAAATTAGGCCTCACGACACACACTAGTAATGTAGGCTTGAAAGAAGGTTAGCGTTAAGGCTAGGTGAACCATTCCAAAGGTGGGACATGGCTATTTGAGCTAACAAGAGAGTGGTAAAAGGAAGAAGATAGCTCAAATATGTATATGATATCCATGAGTTCAACTTTTCAATGCATGAGCATGATAATTCCAAGTCAAGATTAGAGTCCAAATAATAGATAGAGTTGGAATAAAATCTAAGCATGCTTCAACCAAGACATAAACATTCAAAACGCGAGATTAAAGCATGAATCCTCCTTAACTTCGTGATCGTTCAAATGCATCAAAGAACTCCTAACGAGGGCATTAAATCAAGCTCTTAAGTTTATATTCTACATGGATAGTTCTCCCAATGCAAGTGAGTGTAACCCTATATGCTATGCATCTAGACTCAATCCTACATGAATTGCACAAAAGTTCAAAAAATTTCAAATTTATTGAAAATGCATGATATGCATGAGACTCAAGATGCAAAAGGAAAAATAAGATCACAAAATACATGATTAGACACCGGTCCCTCCCCCAAACTTAAATCACAACGTCTTGGTGTGAAAGAAGTTCAAGAGAGAGATCAAAAACAAAAGATGAAATGCAAAGACTCAAAAGGAAAATAGATACTTACAAAGGAGGAGTGAGATTAGCGGAATGGAGATGGTGAAGAGAGGAGTGTGACACGTTGTTGCTCAAGCCCTCCTTCCGTCACATACAACGACCTTGGACCCAAGAGACCCTTATTGACTAGCTTGTTTTGTGTCTCTTGCTCGACAAGGGATATGCTCGGGGAGGTTCCCAAGGGGCGCGTTTAACGTCACTAGCTTGACGGTTGCTTCCTCATTGTCACTCCCTTCATGAAACTCACAAGAGAAGTGAAAAGATTAGCAACAAAAGAAAATAAAAAGCTCTAGTCTTAAGAAGAATCAAAATCCTAATGATCAATGCTAAACCTCCTCGGCAATGGCGCCAAATTGATAGTAGGATTTTTACTAGTCAATTACTCAAATCCAACTCATGTCATTGTAGTATTTGAGATATCGAACCACGGAGGTTAAGATTGAAGCATTATGAATACATGAATTTTCCTAAGCTAGAGCAAATGTTTTTGGGTTTTATGTTTATGGGAAAAGAAACAAATGCAAGAAAGAAAACAAAGATGGAGGTGTTGGATCAGGGAATGAACTATCAAATGAATGATTAACAATCAAACAATGAATCATTTGGAAGCATTAATCACTATCCTAGAACATGGAATTCATAATTATGACTAATCCACCGTCGTGGCACTAATCACTTTGTTAGTCACCAAATCAAGAACAAACCATCGTTTGTGATAAGATGATTAACAAGCATTAATCTCCAATCCCACTTAGTTCTGTAATCACCCTAGACATCAACTCTCGTTGGCTAGGTAAGAAAAGCTCACAAAAGGTTTTGTTCAAGCAATTCATTTAAACTCGGGTTAGGAGTGAAATGCCTAAGTTCGAGACTCGGATCGATAAAACTAATCTAGCACTAACACCGTTTACTCGAATCTCTCCCTAATGCATGGGATGAGACCAAAAAATCTAAGGTGTAGCTCTAGATTGGTTTGTCACGTCAACTAGAGCTACCTAATCTAGGTGTAGTTCTAAACTTTCGTTTAGTTTATCAAATCTAGCATTAAGAACCAACCTAAGTGAAAGATCTAATAAGAATCAACCTAAATCATCATCATCTAATCATCAAGACAATTAACTAATGATGCTAATACACACAATCAATGCTAATCCTTAAGTTAAGATCACTAATCTTGATTAATTCTCTTTCAAGCAACTAATCACTATGTTAATTATCAAATCCATTAGCAAATTCCTATTTGTGGATTATCAATTAGCAAGCATTAAGAATAATAACAAGATCAACCAAAATACACCCTAGACAACTAATCCCTTAGGCTAGGAGCATAAATCCCTTGAATAGTTCATCAAGTTCATCAAGGCATTTCATCAAACACTTGGTGTGCATGAAATGCCTTATGATCTAGATCTACTTTCTCAAGCTAGATCTAGCATTAGGAACACTAAACAAGAAAGGAATGCAAGGATTAAGAACATAAGCATCAAGAATCAATTATCAAATCATCTAAATCAAGCTAAATCTAAGATCCAACAAAAAGGGGCCTAAGGCCTAAACATGAAGAACACAAGAGAAAAAGACATAAAGATAGATAAAATGCATTAATATAAGGATAAGGGTGAAGAAATCTTCTCTAGAGTGGCATTTGTATGAAGAACAATCAAAATCCCTCCAAAATCATAAGAAGAGTTTCGGATAAAGCCCAACTCTAGAAAAAAGAAAGCTTAGATCTAAAAAAAAAAGGGTTTTCAATATTTAAATGAGTTTGGGTCGGACCGGGTCAACCCGGAACAAACCGGGTTTTGACCCGGTCAAATCTTTGGTACGTCTTCAGTGAATCGGACATACCTCCTGAACTTGACATCCGAATGATCTAAATCCAAGTCCTGTAGACAGCTAACTCGTCCCTCTACAACTCTTATGAAGACCGTTGGAGTTTATTTATATCGGAAGGCCTTCGTTTTGCCGGTTATTTGGACGGTGTCATCTTCTATCGGCCAGACGGACATACCTTCAGTAAATCTGTATTATCTCCCTATATATACGTCCAAATAACCCGATTCAAACTTCTGTGTAAAGCTAATTCACTCCTCTCCAACTTTGGTAAAGATCACCGAGGCAAATTCGGAGTGGAGAGCCTTCAATACCGATGTCACAAATCGGTATTGTTCATCGGTAGTAAGGGAATTTTCCCTCTGTTTCCACACCGAGCAGTTGCACCGACCAGTGACCTCGGTATTGAAGAAACCGTCTCGGCCAGGCGGACATGTCTCTGAGTTGATTCCAACTCCTATGGACAGCTAACACACTCCTCTACAATTCCATGAAGATCATTGAAGCTGATTTAGATCGGAAGGTTTCCGTCCAGCCATATCTTTCTGGCGTGTCGGATGAGCTCTTCCTCCTCTTGATGCTCAACCACTCCAATCATCCCAAATGTCTCCAAAAAACCTAAAAAAGACTCCAAATGAATGCAAAACTCACTAGGACCTAATGCAAACACTTCATACTCTAATAAAAACCAAAATGCTATAAAAACTATGCAAGACACATGCATGAGACACAAAACACCAAATAATATGCATGCTAAAAGAAGTAAAATCTGGGATTATTAGGGCTACTCTGATCAGAATGGAATAAAGGTAGCCATGTTCTCGCATTATGGTCTTGCTGGCCTCTGGTGGTGAGTGAATTCCGAGCTCCTCCTTTGTTGTCTCTGCGACCACAAGTTCCTTCAAATATGTTTTTGGCTCATTCGACAAAGACAAGTGTGTTATGGGATCTAAGGGAAATAATTTCTCAGATGTTTCCAGGAAAAGACTTACCTTGAATCGTATCTTTTCTTTTGCTCTTGCTTGCATCACACAGACATCCAAACGGTCCAATGGGGCAAGTGTGATCTTCCGGTTGTTGAAACTGAAAGAGTATTGGTTTGTCCTCCCATTGTTTGACACCTCTCTGTCATATTGCCACGGCCTGCCTAGGAGGACGTGACCAGCTTCGATTGGTGCAACATCACACACCTCTTCATCCTGGTAGTCACCGATTGAAAAAGGGATTTTTACTTGTTTGGACACGTTTAGCTCCTCTTTTTCATTCATCCACATGATTTTATATAGTCTAGGGTAGTTGGTGGTAGTAAAACCTAGCTTATCAATCATCAAACAACTAGCCATGTGAGTACATGAACCGCTATCAATGGTAAGATGACATACCTTGTCTTTCACGGTACATCGGGTGTGAAAGACATTCTCCCTTTGGGTTGTGTCTTCTTCAACCACTTGAGTGTTTAGAGCTCTTAGTACGACCAGAGACTCTCTTTCATCAACATACTCAATGGTTTCCTTATCATTTTCCGGTTCTACTTCATCTTGTGACTCATATTCACCGGATGGTAATACGATCATCACTCTTGGGTTTGGGCAGTCACGTGAGTTGTGTCCTCGTCCTTTTCACCTATAACAATCCAGTTCACGTGTGTGGTAAGGAGTAGAAGACTTACCTTTCTCTTGGTGCACATCTCTATAGGAGTCATGCGGTTTACTTTTGAATCGAGATTCAATTTCAAGGTACTTTCCTTTGTCATTGGCCTGAGATGGGGGTGCACTCCATGCTGGTAGATTAGACTTAGCTTTCTGGGCAGTGGAGGTCTTCTTCTTTATCTGCTTCTATACTTGGATAGAAAGGTGCAACAACTCGTGAAGTTCATGGTACGATTTTATCTCCAATTTTCTAGCGAGGCCTTCAATGAAATGGGACATGAGTGTCTCATCGGACTCTTCTAACTCCAATTTGTTCCTCAAAATCTCGAACTCATCAAAATATTATTCCACCGTCCTCTGTCCTTGGTATAATTTTCAAAATTTTCTTTGATGGTCTTGGTGGTAGTGAGGTGGAATGTATCTCCGCTTGAGTAGGGTCTTCATCTCCACCAAAGAAGTGAGTGGACCATCTCTGTAATGTGTCCTCTCGGCCATCTCTCAATCCCACCAAGCAAGGGCGTGATCAGTTAGTTGGGCAGCCGCAAATGTGACTTTCTTTGGCTCCGGATAGTTGTAGCACTCGTATATGTATTCCATACGCCTTTCCCAATCAAGGTAGGCATCTGGCTCTACCTTCCCAGCAAAGGTAGGTGGTGTCATCTTCAAGTAATTCGTGTTCTGACCATGACCCTCTTCACGGACCCGCCCTCGGTTCATTGGATCTCTCCGACGGTGTTGTTGTGGATCTGGGGCTCTGTTTTGGTCAAGTGGTAAGTCAACCTCAAGTTCTGGTATGTTATCATCATGCTGATTTGTTTGGTGTGGTGGAACGTTTCTGTTTGAACCATTGGGGTGTGCTTCCACACGGCCAAGTCTCTCGCCTATGTTGGGGATGCTTTGATCTAGTCGTAACCATGTTTCTCATCTCGGTTGAAAGGAATTGAAATTTCGGGCCATGGTGACTACGGGGTCTTCTGTTACATCTCCCATGTTACCTAGCACAAGGACATTCAAACAAAATCAAAGTTTTGTTCAAACCAAAACAACAACACAAAACAGAAAAATTTTGCAAAACATTTCCGGTTTAGCTTTGCTTGGATTAAAACTAACAAATCGATTCCTTAAATTGCATATACAATTTTTATGGTTTATATATTGGATTATGAAACTAAAACAACATGAGAAAATTTTGTCTGAGTTTTTATGATTTTTATAAAATTGAAACAATAGTACTAGCGATAAACGAATTTTTTATGGGTTTTTATGAGTATAATGAAAACAAATAAAAATTAAAGAAATGAACGAAATAACCTGATAGATAGGAGCTTTTGAAGCTTTGATACCAATGATGTAAGACTCGAAATCAAGTCTCTAAACCAAGGGCCTCAAGGCTCAAAGAGGCTTATGCGGAAGGGGTGATTCGTTGGTGAAGGCGGAAGCTTGACACGGTGGTGGTTTAACCGAGACAAACAGGGGTGAGACTTGTCTTTTTTGCGGGAATCCACACACTAGAAAGGCAAGACTCGATCGATTCTTAAGCAAAGGGGAAACCGCACACAATACTTAAAAGAACTCGACAAGACAAGAACCAATTCAAAGGCACAAATCTTTGAAATAAAACTGAATAGTTTATTGATAAAAAGATGTGTGAATGTAAATAACAACGAGAAAGACCTTATATAATGTTCGACATGAGTAAAGAGCTAACAGTCATAAGACTTTAAAAAATCAATCAAAATAAATGAAAGAAAGTTTGATTTGTGATCGTTAAGATAGGCTAGCCGTTGGGCATTAATGGAAGAGCGGCTCGTGTGAGGAATGATAAACACAAGAGACTCCTTAGGTCTTCTGGTGGGAATGGATGTCGAGGATCTTCTGGTGTGAATAGAGGGTCGAGATCAGTTGGATTACATGTGCGTTGATCATCCCTTATTAGTGAAGTGTGAGTTTTGCCAAAAAAGGAAAGCCGTATAAGACATAGGCCAAAACGATAATGCTTTGAGTATGGGTGTGTCTTCGTGTGATCTGGTAGTCTTGGATCCATGGTAGCTTCAATAGATGACAGTAGATAGGAGAGCGAATCTCTGGTGTGAACACAACTCGCACCTTCTTTACATGGACTCGAATCGACCCGCGAGAAAGAGTTAAATGTCTTGGGTGGTTCCGTGTCAATCCAAGTCGGATCTTCAGATGGTGGACTCCATAAGACGCTTCAGTAGGTGGATTGGGTCGCAAATGGATCAGGCTTTGGTGGTGTTCGGCTGAAACACATCGTTTCTGCTCCATACGTCTTATCGGGTGGGCCGTAGAGCTTTGCAAGGGCAACTCATGTTTTTGGTTGAGCCAAAGGTAAATTGGCTCGACCAAAGTCTTCTTCATGGTAGGTTGGACGATGAAAATGATCTCCCATAGTTGGTTTGGCGTCTAGTTCCTCCGATGCAGCTACGTTAACAAATTTCCCTGGTAAAGTGGCTCGGGAGGCTTTTTCCTTTGTTTCTATGAGGCTATAACTATAACTAAGAGCTATTCTTGATAACTTGCACTAACCACATCACAATATTGCATTCCCCTTTCACCTTCACTTCTTTCTTTTGAACTCACTTCCTTCTTATCCACAATCCCATTAGTCACACCATTTCGTTCACACCAAACCCAAAACTTCCCTTTCCCACGAGCCTAACCTAGTCTAGCCTTTGATGTTCGGCTAGATCTACATGCAAACCTGTCCTTGTCGCCCTAAACTCAATACTTTTTGCCAAGCTTACTCTAAAAATTAGGCCTCATCACATACGCACACTAAAGATTTTGGCTTGAACGGAGGGTAGGTTAAAGGTATGGTAAACCGTTCCAATGATGGGAATCAGCTACTTGGACTAGCAAAAGAGTGGTGGAAAGGATAATAGAGCCCAAATATGTATATGGTAACCATGAATTCACTATGCAATGCACAAGCATGATAATTTCAACGTCAAAATTATGATTTTCACTTAGGTAGGTTTGGAATCAAATCAAAACTTGCTTTAGCTAAGACCCTATTAATGAAACGTAAGATCGAGATATGGTTCATCATTGATTTCAACATGAGATCAAAAGCATCAAACAACAAGCAACAAGGGCATTAAATCAAGCTCTAAAAATGATACTTTACAAGGATAATCTATCATTGCTCCTAATGCTCATACAAAGCTACCTAATATGATATGCATTTAGACTCAATCCTAGATATGAAATGCAAACAATTTCAAAAAAATTCAAAATTATTGAAAATGCATGATAATCATGAGACTCAAGATGCAAAAGGCAAAATAAGATCACCAAAAACAAAGTTAGATAACACACAAACCCTCCCCCAAACTTAAATTACACAGTCCCTTGTGTAAGAGAAGCTTAATAGAGAGCTAAACAATGCATGAAAGAAAGAAAGAAGATACGATTCTAAATGCTATGTACAAAGTTTGGAGTATTACCTTGGAAATGAATGGAGGGAACGAGAGTGATCACATAATTCCTACACACCTTTGTCCTTAAGTCCATGACCATTAGACCATCAAAAACCTTGCAACCACTCAACAAAAGATCAAAAAGAACAAGAAAACATAGAAAGACATGAAAAGAAATTATGTACAATGATAAGCTTGGGGTGTCTCCCAAGAGCACTTTGTTTAAAGTCACTAAGTTTGACTTTTGTTACCCTTTTAGGCGGGTGAGAGGGGAGTGTGATCACTCCATGGTGGATCTTCAAGACCGACTTCCCCTTTTTCCTTGAGCTTGAGTGTGAGAATCACCTTGACCGAGGCAAAGGGTTTGGATCGGCCTTTGCATTTGATCTTGTACTCAATCACTCCATCCTTGTGCTTCCATGGAGTGAGAGTCATCATAGAAGGTTGTCTTGGCTCTGACCTATACCCATCAAGCTTGCTTGGTTCATTCTTAGCAAAGGCAAAAAGGTGATGCGTGTCTTGTTTCTTCATTTTGGCTTTAGTGCCTTCACTCTTCTCTTGCTTCTTTTTAGTCTCACTCACGTCCTTCATTGTGGTGGGAGGTATCATTGTTTGCTAAGTATTGACGGCGCCAAGTTCGTCAATGGTGGGGCTACAAAGTTACTAATCTTGTTTGCTTTCCATTGCTCTCTCTAAACCTATAGGTGTATGCATACGAGATCTCGAAGCAACGACAATCTAGTTCAACCAAGAGACGACATACATTGATCATACAGAGGGTTTAGAACAAGGGAAGCACTTGTGAGACAACAAGAAGTTGAGAACGCCATGGATCACTATGAAAATGTTCCACTTGGGGAGATTCATGACAATGTGGCAAACAATCCCGCACAAGGTGGTAATGGAAACCACCCCGCACAAGGTGGTAATGGAAACCACCCCGCACAAGGTGGCCACGCTCACAACGCCCCACATCCACCCGGTCGGCCAATGAGAGTCCCTAACCATCCCCCAAGAGAGAGCTTGAGAGAGAGATTAGTATCCAAAAGAAAAGAAAAATTCTTAATCTCACAATGAACCTAAATCTTAATGTCAAAATCAAATCCCAATATGGCAACGGAGCCAAATTGATACAAGGATTTTGCAATCCAAGGAGGTATCAATACCCTCTTGTCGATGTAGTAAGAGGTTATCGAATCCAATATTGGGAAGTGGTCCTAAACACTAAGAATGCAAGGCACTAAATGAGTTAAGCTAATAAAAGGGGTGTTTGATTAGTTATCAAGTTCAAACAAGTAATAAGAAACTAAACAAGATTGTAAATCAATAAGCAAAAGCGAATCTAGAGATAGGGTTATCGATATAAGAAGTCCCAAGTTCAATTCATGATGTTCATTTACTCAAACAAGCTAATCCCTAGGCACATGATCCTAAACTTGACTAATTCTCTTTCAAGCAATTAATCACTAAACTAATCACCTAATCCATTAACAAACTCTCATTTGTGGATCATTGATTAGCAAGCATTTAGTTTAATTCAACAAGATCAACCAAAAATACACCCTAGACAACTATTGTCATAGGCTAGGAATGTAAATCTCTTGTTTAATTCATCAAGGCATTTCATCAAACACTTGGTGTGCATGAAATGCCTTATGATATAAACCTACTCTTTCAAGCTAGATTTAGCCTTAAGAACATTAAACAAGAAAAGATATAAGAAGATCAAGCCCTAAACATCATGAATCAAGCCTAGGAACATCCTAATCTACCCCATCTCAAGATCCTAAAATGACTACTCAATACCCATGAAGAACACCCCAAAATCGATTTGGATAGGGGATGAATTCATGGATGGATCTTGAATAATCAACAAGAAAAGGGGATAAGAAGAAGAGATTCAATGAAAACAAGACTTAATTGCATAAAAAGTAGAAGATCCTCTCTTACAAATCCAAGAACTCTCTCAAAGGGAAAATGGTTTCTTAGACCAAAGAAAGCATAAGTGGCAAAAATTAGGTAAAATTGTTTTTATAGTAAATGGAGTTGGACCGGGTCAACCCGGGACAAACCGGGTATTGACTCGCCGAAACCTGGATACGTCGTCAGTGAATCAGCCATAACTCCTGAATCTCTCAACCAAATGACTCGAATCCAACTTCAGAAGACAGCCAACTGAATTATCTACAACTCCTATTAAGAACGCAGAATCTAAATCTGAGTGTAAACCCTTCGTCTGGGTTCATCTTTCAGATGTCGTATTTGGCTCGTTTGGATGCCAGACAGTCACGTCCTTGCTATATTTGCCATATCTCTTGAACGCCCGATCGGAATGACATGAAACCACTACTCAACGAAATTCATCTCGATTTTCTATGACTTTCATGAAGACCTCAGATTAAACTGGGCACGAGAAAGTCCTCATTTGGCCTGATCTTTTTGGGTGAGAAATCCTAACCGCCCAAAACGGACCTTGCTGATTGGGGTCGGTCGGAAATTTCCCGGGGGAAATTTTAGCCGAGGACCGTGCTCCTTTGGGACGGTCGGATTTTCTTCTTCGGGACGGTCGGAATCTCGGGGTAGCCCTGTCCCAGGACCGACCTAATTGGACCATGCCGATGGAGCGAGGTCGGAGTTTTCCCGGGGGGGGGGGGGNGGGGGGGGAATTTTACCTTCTCGGCCAGACGGACACGCTTTGGTAAAACTGCGATAACTTCCTAACCTGATGTCCGAATGACCTGATTCGAATTTTCCTGGACAGCTGTCTCGTCCCTATACACTATTCATGAAGACTCCAAGAGCTCGATCAAATCGGAACACCTTCGTCGGATCAGTTCTTTGAGACGTTCCGGATGGTTTCTCTCTAGTCTTTAAGCACCAAATCTCCAAACTCCACCAAGTGTCTCCAAACACCTAGGAAACTCCTCAAAAACATGAAAAAGACTCACTAGGACATAATGCAGCACCTAATACTCTAAATGGGACAAAACAAGTATGAAATGCCATGAAGATCCAAGAGAATGACCTAAAATCTATATGAAATGCATGCTAAATACATGTAGAATATGCACAAATCAATTCCCCCAAACTTAAACCTTTTCTTGTTCTCAAGCAAACAAGATCAAGAATGAGAGATGCAATGCAATGCAAGTGGAGCTCGAACTTATAAGAAGCATACGAAATAATCGCACTCAACGTCCAAGTTACTATTTCTAGGATGCACCAAAGTTGTCTACTCAAAAGGAGTTAGCCATTTCCTTCACAACATGCAACAAAGCCAAACCTCAACCTAGACAAACCATCCTATTTTCTAGCCTCTTAACATTGATTATTGGTTTTATCCGTGAATTGTGCTTATGCAAAATTAGATGAAACCGCTTGGCTAAAGGACCGATTATGAGATGAAGGTGATCTCATCAATATGCAAGGGTAAATAAACACAAGGATCTCTCAATGAACGAGCAAACTTTAACAAAATGCTAAAGGTAAAAGGCAACCTATGCATACAAGGAAAAACTCTCGTCTATCCCGAATGCCTAGAGTGTCACTAACCTTAACCCAATCTAACCCGTTCTTGCTCGATCCTAAGATACCCTTTTTATCCCAAGGAATTTTGCCTTCTAGACCCTTACGCTCTTCCTTGCTTTCCTTTTTCGCATTCTTCCTCATTAGGGGTTTGCTTCTTCATCTTGGTTATGGTTGATGCTCCTTTTTTCTTTCACTTAGCTCTTTCTTTTTCTTCCTCTGGTTATGCCTCTTATTTTCTTTGTAGCTTGGCTTTTTGGCCTTCTTTTCTTCTTTGTCTCTTGAGGCTTTTCTTAGTTAATTAGAGCTTGTTGTTAATCACACTTGCACCAACCACACCATTCATTTTGTACTCCCATCTTCATCGTCCTTCCAACCTTCTTTCATTCCACCATAATCATCAAAAATCAAGCCATTCCCCTAAATATTTCTAAACTTTCCCCATTCTCAAACTTTAAGAACCGCCACCTATCTAACCTAGTTCTAGATTAGCTCCTTGATGTTGGAACTAAGTCTACACAAGAGTGCTTCCTTGTCGCCCTAAACCTAACACATTTTGTCAAGTTCACTCCAAAAAGACCTCACAAGACACACACAAAAGATTAGGGGCTAGGAAGGAGGTAATTGGCATGGTGGGGAAACCAATCCAAAGATGGGATTTGACTATTTGGACAAGCAAGGGTGGTGAAAAGGAAGAAGAATGTCCAAATATGTATAAGTGATCCACGATTCCATTTAAGTTTGCACAAGCACAATAATTACATGTCAAGTTATGGTTATCACTTAGATGAGGCTAGATTCAATTCAAGCTTGCTTCAACCAAGGAAAGGCAATGATGCATGTGCTCTAACAAATGGTTCATCCTTTATTTCAGATTCAACTTCAATGCATCAAACAACTAATAACTTGGGCGTTGAATCAATTGCTAATTAAGCTACTTTTAAGGTTGTCATTACTCCATGCTTATGCAAATGCAAGCTAAAATGCAAACTAGACACCACCTACAAGTGAATATGCAATCCTAAATGTTCTAAAATTTTCAAATTTATTGAAAATGCATGATATGCATGAGACTCAAGTGAAAAAGAGAAGATAAGAGCATAAAACACGAGGTCAAATAACGGTCTATCCCCCAAACTTAAATCACACTGTCCCAGTGTGAAATAAATTCAAAGAAGAGACCCAAAACAAAATATAATATGCTAAGACTTTAAAAGGGAAAGAGATACTTACATGGAGGAGTTCTACTATGTGAATGGAGAGCATGTAGGGCTTTTCCCAACATCAAACACCCTTGACACCGTTCCGTGACCTTGCTAACAATCGAGAACCTTGCAACCACTCAACGAAACCATCAATGCCCAAGACACACGAAATTAAACTAGAAAGCAAAAGAATATATACAAGGATAAACATGGGAATGTCTCCCAAGTGCACTTTATTTTACGTCGCGAAATTTGACGTTGGTTACCCTTTTAGGCGGGTGAGGGAGGAGTGTGAACACTCCAAGGTGGATCCATGAGCTCGAGCTTGAGCACCTTGCTCATTACCTCTTCAAGACGGGCTTCTCCTTTTGCTTTGAGCTCGGGAGTGAGGATTGCCTTGGCCGGGGCAAAGGGCTTGGATCGGCCTTTGCATTTGATCTTGTACTCAATCACTCCATCCTTGTGCTTCCAAGGAGTGAGAGTCATCATAGAAGGTTGGCTCAGCTCGGATTTAAACCCGTGATGCTTACTCGATCCGTTTAGCATCGTAGCCTTGGCTTTTGTCTTCTTCTTTGCGCCCTTATTACCCTCAATGTCCTTCTCTATTGTGGTGGGAGGGATCAGTTCCAAACGAGTGATCATGTCAACTTCCGAAGCTTCCTTGTCATTACCATAACCCAAATCTTTTCTCTTAAGAGACTTCTGTTCCTCTTCATAGACCTTTGGGGGTGGAGCTTCTTGAACGATATCACATCTACCCACATATAATATTTCTTCTTCTTGAGACTCATCATCCTTCATGGTGATTGTACCACAAAGTTTATTTGAAGAAGTCCTCATTGGGTAGTACACTTTATCATCCACATTCAAGAGAACTACCCTTTGCTCTTTGAAGTTCATGCTAGCACCGGTAGCGAGGAGGAACAGTGTTCCAAGGAGAAGAGGGAGTTTGTTGGTCTGTCTCATCTCCATGACCACAAAGTCGGTTGGGACTATGCAATTCCCTACCTTGAGTGGGTAGTTTTCAAGAAGACCCTATGGCTTTCTCGAAGAAGCATCTCCAAAGGTGATGGGTGATGGATGATAGGTGAGGGTCCTTATCCCTAGACTTTTGAGCATCTCATTGGACATCACATTCACACTTGACCCGGAGTCACACAAAGCATCCTCAATCTCCAAATCTCCAAGAGAGCAAGCTATAGAGAATTAACCGGGATTACCAAGCTTAGGGAGAGACTTAGGCTCGATCCTAGTTGAGCTTGGTGAGTCTTTGCATTCAACCAAGGTCACGTTCTCATTCTTCTCAAGGGTCACTCCTCCATCTTGTTCCTCAATGTCCTCATTGAGCTTCAAGGGAGCTTGAGATCCATAGAGTAGAAGCTCAATCTCAGTAGTGACGGCTTCATGATCTTCAATGGGACGTAGTTCCTTTGAGAAAATGGCATTGCAATACTCATTTGCTTTCCCATTTGAAGAGATTTGTTGTACTTTGTCTCCATTTTTTCCTTTGGTCTCCATTTCTTGCACTTTGGAACTCAATGCCTCAAGGTTCTTGTGGAGATCATTGTATGAGCAAGCTACCTTGGTATTTATTTCCTCCATCTTCTTGCTTATATCCAATGCTCCACTTGTTTGGCCTTGGAGAAGTTGTTGAAGAACATTTTTGACATCAAGGTCTTGAGTCATGGAGTTGTGACCTTGAGCTTGAGGAATGAAAGAAGCATTGTTGGAGTAGCCTCCTTGTTGTCCTTGAGGTTGATGTTGAGGGACAAAGCTTTGACCTTGGTTTTGAGTGGGGAAGGTCCTTTGTTGAGCAAAGTTGTTATTGTAACTCCTTTGATAACCTCCATTGTTCCCAATGTAGTGCACTTCTTCTTGGTTTCTCAAATCCACCATATGTTCTTGTGCTCGATGAGTGCCTTCCGAATCACTAACAAAGTGAACCATCTTTTGAGAAGCATTAAGGAGCTTGTCCATCTTGTCATTGAGAGCTTTCATCTCTTTGGCTCTCCTTTGCTCCTCATGATCACTTGTGGTCCTTGTAGATCGGTCATAATCATCACCATAAGTGCCATCACTCAATGCAAGGTTTTCTACCAACTCCATCGCTTCATTCACTTCTTTGCTCAAGAAGCTTCCATTAGAGGCGGTGTCAAGCAACATGCGGATCTTGGGCAATGCTCCACGGTATAGAGTGCTTAGGAGTGAAGCATCCAAAAATTCATGATGAGGGCATTGCGATGTATAGCTCCTAAATCGCTCCCATGCTTCATTAAAGCTTTCATTCGCTCTTTGAGTGAAGCTTGATATCTCGTTCCTTAGCTTGGCTGTTCTTGAGTGGGAGAAGAACTTGGCAAGGAAGGCGGTTTTGCATTGATTCCAAGAGGTGATGGAACCTTGGGGGAGGTTCTTTTCCCATTGCTTTGCCTTGTCTCCAAGAGAAAAAGGAAACAACCTTAGCTTGAAGCTATCCTCCGACACTCCATTCATCTTTGTCAAGCTACAAATGCGGTCAAAGTGATCCAAATGATCAAGAGGGTCTTTTACCGCAAGGCCATGAAACTTGTTACTTTGCGCCATGTTGATGAAGCTTGCTTTGACCTCAAAGTCATTGCATTCAACCGATGGTGCATGAATCCCTTGGCGATTGAAATGAGCATTTGCCGCATCACCCTCGCCAACAATGTTTTGAACTTGATAGACGGGTGGGTTTGGGTTGGGGCCGTGAGGTTGTGGATGGTGGGCGTGGGGGTTTTGGTCTTGATGGTTTCCATTGCCACGTTCTTGACGATGCTCTTGAGCTTGGTGTTCTTGCACGTGCTCCATACCAAGCCTAGCAAGGTGTGCAAGCCGTTCCCTCTCTCTTCTTGCTCCAATACCACGATCCAATAGGTGAATGTTTTCCCTAGGCTCAACAAGATTTGCTTCGCCTCTAGACCTTGTGTTCATGTACCTACAAGAGAGAGCTTGAGAGAGAGATTAGTATCCAAAGAAAAGAAAAAAGCTTAATCTCACAAAGAACCTAAATCTTAATGTCAAAATCAAATCCCAATATGGCAACGGCGCCAAATTGATACAAGGATTTTGCAATCCAAGGAGGTATCAATACCCTCTTGTCGATGTAGTAAGAGGTTATCGAATCCAATATTGGGAAGTGGTCCTAAACACTAAGAATGCAAGGCACTAAATGAGTTAAGCTAATAAAAGGGGTTTTTGATTAGTTATCAAGTTCAAACAAGTAATAAGAAACTAAACAAGATTGTAAATCAATAAGCAAAAGCGAATCTAGAGATAGGGTTATCGATATAAGAAGTCCCAAGTTCAATTCATGATGTTCATTTACTCAAACAAGCTAATCCCTAGGCAAATGAACCTAAACTTGACTAATTCTCTTTCAAGCAATTAATCATTAAGCTAATCACCTAACCCATTAACAAACTCTCATTTGTGGATCATTGATTAGCAAGCATTTAGTTTAATTCAACAAGATCAACCAAAAATACACCCTAGACAACTATTGTCATAGGCTAGGAATGTAAATCTCTTGTTTAATTCATCAAGGCATTTCATCAAACACTTGGTGTGCATGAAATGCCTTATGATCTAAACCTACTCTTTCAAGCTAGATTTAGCCTTGAGAACATTAAACAAGAAATGATATAAGAAGATCTAGCCCTAAACATCATGAATCAAGCCTAGGAACATCCTAATCTACCCCATCTCAAGATCCTAAAATGACTACTCAAGACCCATGAAGAACACCCCAAAATCGAGTTGGATAAGGGATGAATTCATGGATGGATCTTGAATAATCAACAAGAAAAGGGGATAAGAAGAAGAGATTCAATGAAAACAAGACTTAATTGCATAAAAAGTAGAAGATCCTCTCTTACAAATCCAAGAACTCTCTCAAAGGGAAAAGTGTTTCTTAGACCAAAGAAAGCATAAGTGGCAAAAATTAGGTAAAATGGTTTTTTATAGTAAATGGAGTTGGACCGGGTCAACCCGGGACAAACCGGGTATTGACCCGCCAAAACCTGGATACGTCGTCAGTGAATCAGCCATACCTCCTGAACCTCTCTACCAAATGACTCGAATCCAACTTCAGAAGACAGCCAACTCAATTATCTACAACTTCTATTAAAAACGCAGAATCTGAATCGGAGTGTAAACCCTTCGTCTGGGTTGATCTTTCAGATGTCGTATTTGGCTCGTTTGGATGCCAGACAGACACGTCCTTCTTATATTTGCCATATCTCTTGAACGCCCGATCGGAATGACATGAAACCACCACTCAACGAAATTCAGCTCGATTTTCTATGACTTTCATGAAGACCTCAGATTAAACTGGGTATGGGAAGGTCTTCATTTTGCCTGATCTTTTTGGGTGAGAAATCCTAACCGCCCAAAACGGACCTTGCTGATTGGGGTCGGTCGGAAATTTCCCGGGGGAAATTTTAGCCGAGGACCGTGCTCCTTCGGGACGGTCGGATTTTCTTCTTCGGTCTGGTCGGAATCTCGGAGAATCCCTGTCCCAGGACCGACCTAATTGGACCATGCCGATGGAGCGAGGTCGGATTTTTCCCGGGGGGGGGGGGGGGATTTTACCTTCTCGGCCAGACGGACACGCTTTGGTAAAACTGCGATAACTTCCTAACCTGATGTCCAAATGACCTATTTCGAATTTTCCTGGACAGCTAACTCGTCCCTAAACAATATTCATGAAGACTCCAAGAGCTGGATCAAATCGGAACACCTTCGTCGGATCGGTTCTTTGAGACGTCCCGGATGGTTCCTCTCTAGTCTTTAAGCACCAAATCTCCAAACTCCACCAAGTGTCTCCAAACACCTAGTAAACTCCTCAAAAACATGCAAAAGACTCATTAGGACCTAATGCAGCTCATAATACTCTAAATGGAACAAAACAAGTATGAAATGCCATGAGGATCCAAGAGAATGACCTAAAATCTATATGAAATGCATGCTAAATACATGTAGAATATGCACATATCAACAAGCAAGCCAATTTGATTGATAAACTACTAGTGTCTTCCCAAAAGACGGTCAACTTTGTGGATGCTTATGATGAGAATCAAGGTTATTATCAAGAGGAGAACCCGGACATGAACACTCAAGAGGAGGTGAACTACGTGGGGAATCAAGGGAACTACCAAAGACAAGGGTTCGACCAAAACTATAGGAACCACCCCAACTTCTCTTACCGTAACACAAATGTGGAGAACCAACCTCAAGGCCAAGCTTCTAATACCAACTAACAAGGTTTTGTCCCAAGGAACCAATTCCAAGGGAACCAAGGTGGATTTCAACACAAAGCTCCACCCGGTTTTTAAGGCCAACAACAAGGGTTTGTGCCTCAAGGTCAAGCAACTACGTCTAAACCGCAAGAGCTTGATTTGAGCTCCATGTTCCAACAATTACTCAAGGGACAAGCGGAGATCAACACGCGGGTGGATTGCTCTTACAATGACCTCAACATAAAGATTGAAGCTTTGAACTCCAAGGTAAAACAAATGGAGAACAAAGGTGTTGCTTTTTCTTCACGCGCACAAGGTCAACTCCAGGGCAAATCCAAAGCTAATCCCAAGGAGTATGTAAATGCCATCACCTTACGAAGTTGTACGGTCTTGCCTCCAAGAGAAGCTCCTTCTCCTCTCAATGTGGACATTGAGAAGCAAAGTTGGGGGGGGGGGTGGAACTTTAAGAAGATGAGGGATGGGTTGAAGATGAGGTAGTGAGAGAGCAAGACAAGGTTGAAGAAGTTGAGAAGGTCAAGCCTAGGGTTGTTGTTGCTCAAGAGAAAGCAAAGAATAATGTGTTTGTCCCTAAGACATACGTTCCTAAGCTACCTTTTCCCGGGCGGTTCAAGAAGCAACTTATGGACAAGTATAAAGCCATCTTTGATAGGCAAATGGAGAAGGTGGAACTCACAATGTCTTAGGTTGATGATTTCGTACTTGTCCCTCAATACGCCAAATTCTTGAAAGATGCCGTGAATGAGAGGGCTAAGGAGATGGAGTCTATGGTCATTTTAACTCACGAGTGTAGTGCCATAATACAAAAGAATATGGTGCCAAAGAAGTTAGGAGATCTGGGATCATTCACGCTACCTTGTGCACTTGGTCCTCTAGCTTTCAACCGTTGTTTGTGTGATCTTGGAGCGAGTGTAAGCCTCATGCCATTTTCGGTAGCTAAGAGACTAGGCTTCACACGCTACAAGGCATGCAACATCTCCCTAATATTAGCGGATAGGAGCATGAGGGTTCATATTGGTTTGCTTGAGGATCTTCCTATTGTGGTGAAGGATTTCATTGTCCCCACGGACTTTGTAGTGCTTGAAATAGATGAAGAACCAAAAGACCCTCTTATCTTTGGTAGGCCATTCCTAGCAACCGCGAGAGCAATAATCGATGTGAGGAAAGGCAAGATAGATCTCCATTTGGGTAAAGGAGAAGTCCTTTAGTTTGATATCAACAAAGTGATGAAGAAGCCCACTATAGATGGCCAATGTTTCTACATAGAGACCATGGATGAGCTAGCCGACGAGCTACTTAAGAAAATGAGAGTAGAAGACGGGTTGGAAGTGGTTTTGACCAAGGAGCATGGCGATCATGGGTTCTTGAGCAAGGAGAGTCAAAGTTATGAGCTACTCATGGACTCACACAAACCGGTCGAGAAGGACACACCATTTGTTGAGTTGTGTGTTCGCGATACCAAAGGTCAAGATGGTTTAAGGGTTAGCACGGTTCAAGAGGAGTCCGTTCTAGCAATTGAAGAGGCTAGAAAGGGTAAGTCTAGTCTTGAGGAGGGCGATTGGAGCGAGCTCAAGGCCCCAAAGGTGGACCTAAAGCAACTTCCTGCGTGACTAAGGTATGCGTTCTTAGGTCCCGACGAGTCTTACCCGGTTATTGTGAATGAGAGTCTAGATGAGAACGAGCTATCCTCCCTTCTTGTAGAACTTAGGAAATATAGGAGAGCAATTGGTTATTCTTTGGATGATATCAAGGGTATTTCCCATAGTTTTTGCACGCATAGAATCCATTTAGAGGATGAATCAAGGACCTCTATTGAATATCAAAGAAGGTTGAATCCTAATTTGAAAGATGTGGTAAAGAGAGAGATTCTTAAGCTCTTAGACGCGGGCATTATCTACCCAATATCAGATAGTACTTGGGTCTCACCGGTTCATTGTGTGCCTAAGAAAGGGGGGATAACGGTTGTTAAAAATTAAAAGGATGAAATGATACCTACTAGGACAATAACCGGGCATAGAATGTGCATTGACTATAAGAAGTTGAATTCATCCACTCGTAAGGATCATTTTCCGTTACTTTTCATAGATCAAATGCTGGAACGTCTAGCTAATCATCCATTTTATTGCTTTCTAGATGGTTATTCGGGTTTCTTTCAAATAGCCATACACCCGAATGACCAAGAGAAAACGACTTTTACGTGCCCTTATGGCACCTTCGCATATCGAAGGATGCCATTTGGGTTGTGTAATGCGCCCGCAACATTCCAACGTTGCATGATGTCCAATTTTTCGATCTTATTGAGGACATGGTAGAAGTCTTTATGGACGACTTCTCCGTGTATGGCTCTTCGTTTGGTGTTTGCTTGTCTAATCTTTGTAGGGTCTTGCAACGATGCGAAGAGGAAACCTGATATGATCATGGAAAGCAAGGAAGCTGAGGAAGCAGAAGCAGACAAGGAATTGGAGCCGGCTAGAGTGATCACTCGATCCAGAGCTAAGAAGATGGCAAGTGAAGCTCACTCACTCCTACTTCACTCTCACTCTCACTCAACCACTTCACTCAACCTATCATCGAATCAAGTCTTCTACATCTCCAACTTGAAGACTATATCCGATCCTGAAGACTAAGTAACTTAGGTGATGATTCTGTACTCTTTTCCTATGTTGAGTTTTGTCCCACTGGGTTTTCTCAACAGGGTTTTAACGAGGCAGATGAATCACTACGTCGAGTTACTTAGGATTCTCGATCTAAGGATAATAATGTACAAGTCATTTTGATTCTGTACTTAGTTGTTTAGAGGTGCACCAATTAGGAGCTTTATAGCTGGGACGCCTCGTTGTTTTATTTAAGTGATTAAATTTGTTGCTGTTTTATTTTAAACACCTTGTAGTTTTATTTTAGACGCTGTGTTGTTTAGGGTTGGCGATTTGTGGTTGATTTATAAAACCCAAACTCGCCCCCCCTTAGACTCTTTAGCGAAGATCATAGATGCAATTGCATAAACAAAGTTTCTTCTCTCAATCTGATTCCTTGATTATCGTCATTGAATTCGAGTTTTCTTACACTTGTGATTCAGAAAACTCTTCTATCTGTTCTATATCATCTAATCATTCCAAACCATCCACGAAATCACCTTCACGCATCCATCAAACCATCACGAACGCGATTTCATACCAGCCCCTTTACCTCGTCGCGATTCTCCTTGAAGCAGATTCGCTTTTATCAGCCTTCCTCCGGAGTTGATCAAGCAGGGACGCATCAAAAACTTGGTGCTCAATTGGGAGAAGTGTCATTTCATGGTACGTGAAGGCATTGTGCTCGGGCATAAGATCTCCGAGAAGGGGATTGAGGTAGATAAGGCCAAGATAGAGGTGATGGTTAGCTTGGAGCCGCCTAAGTCGGTCAAAGACATCTGGTATTTCTTGGGTCATGCGGGATTCTACCGAAGGTTCATCAAAGACTTCTCGAAAATCACAAGGCCTCTCACAAGGTTACTTTGCAAGGAGATTGAGTTCGTATTTGATGAGGAGTGTATGATGGCGTTTCTAGAGATCAAGAAGGCGTTGGTTAGTGCTCCCATTGTCCAAGCCCCGGATTGGGATATTCCTTTTCGAGATCATGTGTGATGCTAGTGACTATGAGGTTGGAGCGGTTTTGGGTCAAAGGAAGGACAAGAAGACCAATGTCATATACTATGCAAGTAGGACCTTAGACGATACTCAAACCCGGTACGCCACAACGGAAAAAGAGTTGCTAGCCATGGTTTTTGCAATGGAGAAGTTTAGGTCTTATGTTGTGGGATCAAGGGTGATTGTCTACACCGATCATGCGGCTTTGAGATACATTCATGCCAAGAAATACACCAAGCCAAGGCTACTCCGTTGGATCTTGCTTCTACAAGAGTTTGACTTGGAGATAGTTGACAAGAAGGGGATAGAGAATGGGGTCGCGGATCACTTGTCTAGAATGAGGATTGAAGACCTTGTCCCAATTGATGATAAGCTCCCCGAGGAGAGTCTCATGATGGTTGGCATCTTGAAGAAAGGGGTCGAAGCCGTGAAAGGACTAGAGAGTGCTAACGGGTTACAAGACGAGAGACTACCATGGTTTGCGGATCTAGTGAACTACTTAGTGTGCGGGAAGGAACCGCCTTTGGATGGGTATAAGAAGAAAAAGTTCTTACACGACGTGACTAGATACTATTGGGATGAGCCCAACCTATACAAGTTGTAATCGAATGGTTTGTTTAGAAAGTGCGTGGCGGAAGAAGAAGTCCAAGGGATCCTACTCCATTGTCACGGGTCAAGCTATGGTGGGCATCATGCATCATACAAAACCGCTACAAGGGTCCTGCAATCCGGTTTTTGGTGGCCTTCATTATTCAAAAATGCACACCTCTTTGTCTCCACATGTGATGTGTGCCAAAGGAAAGAGAACATTGAGAGGAGAGATGAGATCCCCCAAAACCCAATCCTTGTGGTAGAGATGTTTGACGTATGGGGCATCGATTTTATGGGACCTTTCCCGTCATCGTATGGTAACCAATACATATTGGTGGCGGTTGATTACGTCTATAAATGGGTGGAAGAAATTGCAAGCCCGACCAACGATGCCAAGGTCATTTTAAAACTGTTCAAGTCCGTAATCTTCCCAAGGTTGGAGTTCCAAGGGTGGTCATTAGTGATGGAGGTAGTCATTTCATCAACAAAGTGTTTGAAAGCTTACTTAAGAAGCATGGTGTGAGGCATAAGGTAGCAACACCTTACCATCCTCAAACGAGTGGCCAAGTAGAAGTATCCAACCGGCAAATCAAGGCCATACTCGAGAAGGCGGTTAGGGGTTCAAGGAAGTATTGGGCCAACAAGTTAGATGATGCTTTATGGGCATACCGAACTGCCTTTAAAACACCTATAGGGACTACACCATTCAACTTCCTTTATGGAAAATCATGCCATCTACCAGTTGAGTAGTCTTGACGAACCATACTGCTAGGTTCGTCACTAGATAAGCATTTATTCTCATGTTAGGAAGGATCTTAATGCTAGGATTGAATTGAAAACTCATTTCTAGAACTTAGACATTTCATGCACAGAAGATGTTCGATGAAATGTCTAGAAAACTTCTAAGCATGCTTTTCATTCTAAGTGATCGGTGGATGCTGACTTTAGGATGAATTGTTGACTAAAATGGACTTGTGGTAAATTATGGATTATCTAAGTGATCGGTGGATGCTGACTTTAGATGATTCGTACAATGATTAGTGTCACGAGAGTGAACTAATCTACTTGAAAGTGTTCATGTCATAAGAATAAATGTATTCCTAGTGCTTCAATCTTAACCTCCTTGGTTCGATATCTCAAATACTACAATGACATGAGTGGGATTTGAGTAATTGATTAGTAAAAATCCTAATATCAATTTGGCGCTGTTGCCGGGGAGGTTTAGCATTGATCATTAGGATTTTTACTAATCAATTACTTAAATCCCACTCATGTCATTGTAGTATTTGTGATATCGAACCAAGGAGGTTAAGATTGAAGCACTAGGAATACATGAATCTTCCTAATCTAGAGCAAATCTTTTGGGTTTTTATGTTTATGGAAAAGAAACAAATGCAAGAAATAAAACAAAAGATAGAAGTGTTGGAAAATGAATTAACTATCAAGAATATGATTAATGAACAAACAATGATGAGAAATGTTGAATTAAACACTATCCTAGAACATGGAATTCACAATTATGACTAATCCACTCTTGTGGCACTAATTACTTTGTTAATCACCAAATCAAGAACAAACCATCGTTTGTGATAAGATGATTAACAAGCATTAATCTACAATCCCACTTAGTTCACTAATCACCCTAGACATCAACTATCGTTGGCTAGGCAAGAAAAGCTCACAAAAGGTTTGGTTCAAACATTTCATCAAACACCTATCGGGCGTGAAATGCTTAAGCTCTAGCTTCGATCTCTCAATCCAAAACTAGCATTAAGATCTAACCTAAGTGAAGGATCTAACAAGATGCAACCTAAATCATCATCATCTAACCATCAAGACAATTGACTAACGATGCCTAAACATTCAATGCACATTTATTCTTATGACATGAACACTTTCAAGTAGATTAGTTCACTCTCGTGACACTAATCATTGTACGAATCATCTAAAGTCAGCATCCACCGATCACTTAGATAATCCATAATTTACTGATATGCTCAAATTAATACCCTAAGATACTAAAGCAGTTGTCGTAGTATAGCTAGGGGTCGAACCACAAAGACTCAAGATTTCACACAGTAGATTATATAGATCTAAAATACGCTAAATCAGAAGATGTAAACGAAAACAAGTACGCAATTAAAAGTGTTGTAAATCAATGGAGGAAAACATAGGGCCAGAGTTTTTTCTCAGAAAATCAATGAATGCAGACTAACTAACTAACATGATTCAGATTAAGCACGGTTCTTGAACTCAAATCACTAAAGTATAGCTAACCAACTCTCGTTGCGAAAACTATCTAAATCTAAATCCTAGGAATTCCAAATCTCTTTGCGAATCCTAAATTCTAAATCAGCTTTAAAGTTCAGGTTTGATATGTTCACAAATCAATTAAACCAAATCTCTTTGCGAATAATCAATTTGCTCACCTTAAGTTATATCAGGTAATTAATCGCACTCTCGTACTTAATCAATTATCCTAAGATCTAAGTTCCAGTTTCGTCAACCTAGAATTAGCTTTGAGAACAACCTATGGTGAAGAACTAATTCAGATGGTGAATCCTAAACAGATAATCAACCTAGCATTCAAAGAAATCCTTTATGAGAAAACCCTAAACCTAAAGTGGATTTACTCAGACATGGTGAATGAAACAATCAACATAACTGAATAAATCATCAAATAAATAATTAGAAAGGTTTTTGAGATCTGATCTCGGACGAAAGGAGATTCAGACTTGTCTCTCTAAAACCAAAGTAAAATCAAAGTATAGAAAAATAAAGCATAGCCTAAACAGGTGGCTGAAAACCTAATTATATAGCTAAAACACGTTCAGGGCTATCTTGTAAATATCAAAGTCTTCTGGGCCAATTCTGCAATTCTTCAACTCTTCAATAAGTCGCGATCCTTCTGTTTCCTCGACGGGTATCGATCGATACTAGGCAGTATCGATCGATACTCTGGTGATTTTAATGTCTCAGCTACACGGATCTCTGCTTCGCTCCATAATGTTCCAGAAAGCTCCAATATCTCCAATTATGCTCCAAACGTGCTATAACATGTAAAAGACTCTAAAAGACTACAAAACACTAGAAAGACTCTATAAAAAAGACTTATATCATGGCCTAAATATGGTAAAAACTATGATATATCATTTACCACAAGTCCATTTTAGTCAACAATTCATCCTAAAGTCAGCATCCACCGATCATTTAGAATGAAAAGCATGCTTAGAAGTTTTCTAGACATTTCATCGAACACCTTGTGTGCATGAAATTTCTAAGTTCTAGAAATGAGTTTCAATTCAATCCTAGCATTAAGATCCTTCCTAACATGAGAACAAATGCTTATCTAGTCCTAAGCATCAACAATCAACCATCAAACCATCAAAATCAAGCAAAATCCAAAATCCAACAAAAAGGTCTAAGGACTAAGAACATGAAGAACACAAGAGAAAAATACATAAAGATAGATTAAATGCATTAATATAACGATAAAGGTGAAGAAATCTTCTCTAGAGTGGCATTTGTATGCAGAACAATCAAAATCCCTCTCAAAATCATAAGAAGAGTTTGGGATAAAACCTAACTCTAGAAAGAAGAAAGCTTAGATCTAAAAAAAATAGGGTTTTCAATATTTAAATGAGTTTGGGTCGAACTGGGTCAACCCGGAACAAACCGGGTTTTGACCCGGTCAAGTCTTTGGTACGTCTTCAGTGAATCGGTCATAACTCCTGAACCTGACATCCGAATGACCTAAATCCAAGTCGTGTAGATAGCTAACTCGTCCCTCTACAACTCTTATGAAGACCGTTTGAGTTGCTTCATATCGTAAGGCCTTCGTTTTGCCGGTTATTTGGATGGTGTCATCTTCTCTCGACCAGACGGATATACCTTCAGTAAATCCGTCTTATCTCCCTATCCATAATAACCCGATTCAAACTCATGTGTAAAGCTGATTCACTCCTCTACAACTTTGATGAAGACCACCGAGGCTAATTCGGAGTGGAGACCCTTCAATACCGATGTCACAAATCGGTATTGTACATCGGTACTAAGGGAATTTTCCCTCTGTTTCCACACCGAGCAGTTGCACCGACCAGTGACCTCGGTATTGAAGAAACCGTCTCGGCCAGGCGGACCTGTCTATGGTAAATCAGCCATATCTCTCAAACCACACGTCCGAATGACTGGATTCCAACTCCTATGCACAGCTAATTCACTCCGCTACAACTTCCATGAAGATAATCGAATCTGTTTCAGATCGGAAGGCTTCCGTACAGCCACATCTTTCCGGCGTGTCGGAAGAGCTCTTCCTTCTCTTGATGCTCAACCACTCCAATCATCCCAAATGTCTCCAAAACACCTAAAAACACTCCAAATGAATGGAAGAACTCATTAGGACCTAATGCAAATGTTCTAAACTCTAATTGAGACCTAAATGCAAGATAAAACCGTGATTATGCATGCAAATGACACAAAACTCTAAGTAAAATATATGCTTAAACATGTAAAATGCATGAATATCAATTCCCTCAAACTTAAACCTTTGCTTGTCCTCAACCAAACAAGAATAGGCAAAGGGAGAAGACAAGAATATGGGAGCTCAAATCCAAAAGTGCCATAAAAAGAATTCGAACCCAATGTCCAAGTTGCAAACTTCTTGATGCGATCAAACAACTTACTCCTTTTTATTCATTTTTGTTCACGCCTCTTTTTCTTCTTTGATGCTTTCGCTTTTTCGGCTTTCTTCTTTTTCTTTGGATCTATAAATTCGATCCCCTTTTTCCTTCACCTTATTCATCTTTCCCATTCCACAATCTATTCCAAACACCACTACAAGAAAACACATTTTTTGCGACCACTTTTTGCGACTCTTTTTTTGGTCGCAAACAGCTGCGACGAAAGTGAGACGCATTTGCGACTATTTTGCGACTGTTGTTAAATTAGAAGCAAAAGAGTCGCAAATTAACGACACAATTTAATAGTCAGAAAAGAGTCGCTTATTTGCGACTATTTAGGAAATGTCGTCCCAAATTTGCGACGGAAAAATGTAGTCGCAAAAGTAGTCCCAAATTTGAGACTGATAAATTTAGTTGCAAACGTTGTCGCAAATTTGCGACCAATTTGCTACGGAAAATTAAAGAAAAAAGTGGTCGCTAAAAATTGGTAGAAAACGTGGAAAATACGTGAAATAAGTTGGTATACCAACCAGACAACATGCCATATGCCGGAAAGTCACTGATTGTCCACATCAACGCAGCTCGCATTGTGAATTGGTTTTTCCTTGAAATATCATAGGTTTCCACACCGTCACTCCACAGGCTCCGCAATTCTTCAATCAACGGTTGAAGGTAAATATCTAGACTTTTCTTTGGATGTTTTGGCCCAGGAACTAGTACCGACAGATAGAAAAATTCCCTTTTCATGCACATGCCGGGAGGTAAATTATAAGGGGTTACAATCACTGGCCAAACCGAGTGTGCCTCACCATTCATACCAATAGGATTAAATCCATCTGTTGATAAGCCTACATAAATATTACGACTTTCAGCAGCAAAATTAGGATATACCTCATTAAAATGCTTCCATGCGGCTCCATCAGACGGGTGATGCATTTCCCCTTCAGGAGACTTATGTTCAGCGTGCCATCGCATATGAGTTGCAGTCGTTTCTAATTGCTATAGTCGCTTCAACCGCTCCGTAATCGGCATATAAAACATTCTTTGCTTAGGTCGATTTTTACCTTTTCCATTGTTCGGGTGGTATCTATCTTTACCACAAAACCGACAACACAACAACTCTCGATCTTCCCCCTTCCAAAAGAGCATGCAATTATCTTCGCAAACATCAATCTTATATACAGGTAGTCCAAGTGCTCGTGTCAACTTCTTCGTCTCGTAGTATGATGCTGGAGCTTTATTTGGCTTGGGCAGAACATCTTTGAAAGTCTGCGATATCTCATCCACGCATGCCTCTGCCAAATTATAATCGGTTTTTGCTTTCATCATACGTGAAGCCACATATAATTGAGAAATTCCTTCAGCACATCCGTCGTAAAGGGGTTGGTTAGCGGCCTCAAAAGCTCGAAAAACGCTATCATGATATGGCTCTTCATTGGTTGTTTCCATCATATTCTCCAATGCATGAGGCGACGCCGCGTCTTGTCCCTCGTTAACATTTGCATATGGAAAATACTCGTAAGTATCTACCGGAACTTGAAAATTTGTAGCTTCTTCACCGGTACAATGCCTTGTTCTCGAGGATTCGCCAACATCGTAACAACTTTCTCCATGGCTCGACCAAACATAGTAATTTCCCTTAAATCCCACTCGAAAAAGATGACTAGATACAGTTCTTGCATCACGCTGCTTTCGATTCTTACACCGCGCACAAGGACACAATAAAGTGTGTCTTTCTTGGTAAGACGCTTGATTACAAGCAAATGCAAGAAATACATTAATCCCCTCTATAAACTCTTCTGATACACAATTTCGTATTGGATCAATATGTCGATCCATCCACTCTCTTGATTGAAAAAAATGAGACATTTAGGAGAATTGAAGACTTGATCAGTATGTAAAAAAAAAGCTTGAGAAGCGAATACAATCGAAGAGAAAATGAGATATGTTAGTAGAGAACGTTTTTTATAAAAGATGAAAAAATAGCCACGATTTAGCCACGTTCCATTTTAGTGGCTACAATGAATATAGTCACGAACCGTAATAAAGATGATAAGATTGAATGAATATCTGGTGGACATACGTGATGTTTGTTTTCTTGTGCTAAAATACAGTCACGAATTAGTCACGTTTTAATTTCCATGACTAAAATATAGTCACGAATTAGTCACTTTTTTGTTTTCGTGACTAAGAAAAAGCCACGAAATATCCACGTTTAGATTTCGTGGCTAGCTTTGGAATATATTCGTCTACTGTATTTCGATAGATGTGATGTTTTCTGTCGGTGACGGCTAACCACGGAATATATGTGGCTAAATCGTGGCATAATTAGTCACGAATTTGTCACTTTTTTTGTTTTCGTGACTAATAAAAAGCCACGAAATATCCACGTTTATATTTCGTGGCTAGCTTTGGAATATATTCGTCTGCTGTATTTTGATAGATGTGACGTTTTCTGTCGGTAACGGCTAGCCACGGAATATATGTGGCTAAGTCGTGGCATTACTAGTCACGTTTTAGTAACGAACACGTTTCGTGGCTCTATAGTTACGGATATATTGTGGCAAAACCGTGCAAATCTATCCACGAAAAATGCATGACTAATTCGTGGCTATTTTAGCCACGAAAAAGCCACAAAAGAGCCACGCTTTTGGTTTTTTCTGATTTCGTGGCTTTTTTGTGTCTTTTTCGTGGCTAAATTATAAAAAGCCACGAATTGACCGTGGCTCTTTCGTGGCTATACGGAAAATTTTTACTAGTGGGTGGTCCTGTGCAATATAGGTGGATGTATCCCTTCGAAAGGTTTTTTAAACGTTTAAAAGGACAGGCGAAGAACAAAAGATATCTAGCGGGATCAATAGTTCAATCTTACATAAATGACGAGATATCTTATTTCTCAGAAAACTACTTTGCTTCACACATTTCTACAGCTCGCAGAAGAAGGTATGGTGTTGAATATTTCTCCGAACACTAATTTCAATTTTCGCTTTAAATTATACGAGCTAAAATAAAGGTGACTATTTTTGTTCGTCAATATATATATTACTATTTCTCAGGTCAAGTCGGTATGATGAAGGTGAAGTACCCGTATATCCTATACATGTACCGGATATATTCACTCAAGTAGGTCGTCCAAGTGGCCAAAGTAGTGAATTTTGGTTAACTGAGAAAGATTATAAATGCGCACATGCATATGTTTTGCGGAATTGTGACTATTTTCAGCCGCTTGAGAGGTACTTTATATATGGTTCATTAACTTAATTGTGATTTTTTATTAATTTATATTTCTTATTCTTGTTAATTGGCAAATCAGATTGTTGGAAGCGCAGATTCGATTTGAATATCCGGAACTCTCTGATGATGAGGTGAAGTCAAAAGGTGATGAAGATTTTCATATATGGGTTCGCCAATATGTACGTATTTAATTTACTATCCATCTATTGATTATTAAAGAATATTTATGAATTTATTTTTTAATTAATATATTTGCATATACATATATAGGTGAGTACAATGAAAAGTCAAGAAAATTTTCCTCCTTGGGTTATTGAAATAGTGGAAGGTCCTGAAAATAAAGTCAAGTCATGGCCCATGTATTTTACAAGAGGGTATTTGTTTCACACGCGAGACCATGGACTCACGAAAAAAACAATGAATTATGGAGTATGGGTGCGAGGACAAAATTATTCTGAAGCATCTGAAGGGGATGATTTTTATGGGACTGTGGAAAACATCATAGAGCTAGAGTATCCAGGATTTCTAAATTTGAAAATCACACTTTTCTATTGTGAATGGTTTGACCCTACGATTGGCAAAGGCACCAGAATGCGAGAAGGAGGCGTTGTCGATGTGCTATCATCGAGGAGATATCAAAATTACGAACCTTTTATTTTAGGTAAGTTTTGTTTAATTTAATTAAATATGTATATGTATGTGTATATATGTATACTTATAATTTTACACCTACTTAATGTACAGGATCTCAAGCTGATCAAGTTTGTTATCTTTCATACCCATACATTAAACGACCTCGGAAGGTGTGGCTCACAGTTCTCAAAGTAAATCCAAGACAAGGTGTTCAAGGAAAGTTTAACGAGAAAGAGCTGGTTATATTGCAGCAAACAGTTGATTATGGCCTCACGGATACGATTGATGAAATCATAATTGATAGTTTAGTAGAGGGAAATAATCCTTATGAAGAAATTGATTTTGAAATCGAAGACCAAGAAGGTGAGGACGAATTTCGTTTTAATTTATCATCTTCCGATGATGAAGATGAGGAATTTGAATAAAACTTTATTTTATATCTCTGTAATAAATTTTGTAAAAAAAAATATATCATGTATGTTTTGTAATATAATTATCATGTATAATTCTCATGTATAATAACTTTGTAATATAATTATCATGTATAATTTTTGTCTATGTGTTGTTACAAAGAGTATTTATATATTAGTAAATGTTAACAAATAACGAATAACTGTAATGGCACATTGGTTACACACTTAGTTTGTGGTTCGAAACTCAGGGAAAACAATTTTTCAACAATTTTCTAATTAATCGAATAAGAGGCTTTATAAATTATAGTTAACGTATTTACATACAGAATGATCGTAATGGCACTTTGGTTACACATCAAGCTTATGTTTCAGAGTTCTGCGGTTCGAAACTCTGGAAAACAGTTTTTTTCAATTTTCTAAGTAGTCACAAAAGAGTCTTAAATTACCCACTAATTGGCGACCACTTTCTGACCAACACCTGAAAATGTGACTGATTTGCTACTGTTTAGCAACTACCCTCTATATTTTTCAAAAAACCATCAATATAGAATTGTAAATATGTAAATTTGTACGTTTTTACATAGATTTGAACTTATAAATACACTGATTCATGATAACAGAGAAAAACATATAAATTCTAATATTTTTAAACTTATGGTTGCATATTTTCATAACATGTAGTAAATACATATAAGTTTTATATGAAATGATTTAGTAATATATAATTTTTTACAAATTTTCAACATTTCTTAGTTTATTGTTTAAATAGAGAAATTTAGAGTTAGGATTAGTCAAAGAATTAAAAAATCATCATATTTTTATTAAGAATGATTGGAAGTTTAGGGTTAAAGGTATATGTTTAAGAATAGTCACAAAACAGTCGCAATTTGCGACCATTTTGTGACCAGTTTGCGAATTTTTTATCAATTTAATATGTAGTCACAAAAGAGTCTTAAAATACCCACTAATTTGCGACTACTTCCGGACCAACACCTGAAATTGTGACTGATTAGCTACTGTTTAGCAACTCCACTCTATTTTTTTAAAAAAAATCCAAAATATAGAATTGTAAAAATGTTAATTTGTACTTTTTACATAGATTTGAACTACTAAATACACTGATTCATGATAACATACATAAAACATATCAATTCCCATATTTTAAAAATTTAGTTGTATATTATCATTAGATGTAGTAACTACATATGTGTTTTATATGAAAAGATTTAGAAATATATAAAATTTTCAAAATTTACTTAACATTTCTTAGTTTACTCTTTAAATAGAGAGTTTAGTGTTAGAATTATTTAAAGAATAATTGTTTAGTCATATTTTTATTAAGAATGATGGAAAGTTTAGGGTTTAGGGTATAAGTTAAAGAAGAGTCACTAAACAGTCGCTACCTGTGTCCATTTTGTGACCATTTTGCGACCAACTCAAATTTAATAATTTTTTTGGTGAAATAACACGCGGCAATTTATCCCTCTTTTTTTTATTTTGCGACTCTTTCGCGACTCTTTAGAGACTGCTTCGTGAAACCCTAAATGAAACTATTTCTCTTCTTTGTCTCTTATCTTCCTAAACCCGAAAAATCCTCTCTTTCAATCGCTCTCACTCTCCGATCCTCTCTTTCAATCGCTCTCACTCTCACTCTCCGAATATATCTATCTCTCGATCTCCGAAGGTAATGCCTGTGACGGGAAAGACAAGTAGAGGCCGCGGCACCGGCAAAGGCCGCGGTGACGGCAAAGGCCGCGGTGACGGCAAAGGCCGCGGTGACGGCTCGTCTTCTCACGCCTCCAACCGATCCTCTGATGCGACAGTATCCTATTCCCAGACATCTAGACCATCTCTTCCAGCCCAATATCCACCGACGACACAACCGAAAACCTCTAATCAACAACCGCAAGTAGCCAATGTACAGGCCGAAATCGCGATTCAACAACCGCAAACCTCTAATCCCCAGTCACAAGCTCCTCCTTTTCACATTCAACAGCAGCAATCGCATCCTTATCTGTTTCCCCAACAACAACTGCCGCAATTTCAGATCCTAGAGCATTTCAATCCGCAGCAGATACCAAATAATCCTCCTCCTCCTAATGATCCAGAGCAACAACCGGACTACCAACAACTGTTAGATGATTTGTTGGCCCTTCCTGGCCGAGAACATCTAACAGTTTTGAGTCCCCATCCTCTTCCCGAGGTTCAAAACACATGGTAAAGTCTTCCTTTGATAAAATTGTGGTTGCTGGATTGATTTGTGGTTGCTGGATTGATTTGCTTGATACTGTTTTTTGCTGGTTTGAATTTGTAGGCTTTCATTGAAATAAATAGTATTGCTTGGATTGATAGATAGTTGCTGGTTTGAATCAGTATTGGCTCACCTCAGATTGAATCCGCTGATTTAGATGGAAGTCTAGGTCTCTCCGTGTCTCTTACCCAATCTGGTTTAGTGATTTAATTCAATGTGTTGTTGTTTCTGTCTCTTCAGTTGTGTTAGGTCGAGTTTTTGGTGTGATAGATCTTCAAGTACTGCTTCAGTTTGTTGTTGGATCGAGTCTATGGAGTCTGATAGTTCAAAATCATTTTACAAAAAAACTGCAGTTTGTGTTTTCATTCTATTATGAGTGTTAACAGTTCATGTCTCATTAGTTTAGTGAGCTAATTCAAAGTTCTTAATAATCTGGTACATGTAAAATACTATAGCTAAGTGTGAATTGTGTATTTTTCATTTAACAGGTTTAACCGAGACAAAGGAAAACTATCTCGAGTCATTGCTGGCATATTTCGGAGGAAGTTTGATGGTCCGTACTATAGCTGGCGCAAAACCCCTATAGACATTCAAGAGAGATACTTCAGAACATTTGCGGTAAGAGTCTTTATATAGTTTTCATTGTAAGTGACATATAAAATGATACTTACCATTACTGTATTCTGTAGCGGAAGTACAATTGGGATAGCGGGATTACCGATCTGGTCAAAGCAGGCTTCTTGAAGAGAGCCAAAAAACGGATGAAAGGTATCGTTAGTCAAGCTAAACACAAAGGTGAGAGACCACCTTGGATTGGCGAGACGCTTTGGGCTGAAATGTGGGCTCATTGGGACAGTCCGGATGCTATTGAGAGGAGCTCTACTGCGACACAGTGTCGTAACTCTGACCGTGGCGGTCTTGGTCCCCACAAGCACGTATCCGGCCAGAAATCGTACCTGCAAATTAAACAAGAAATGGTAAAACGTTTTCTGTTTATTTTATATATTGCATTTCAGTTTTTAATATGTTTTTGTATCGTTATAGGAGGAAGCATTAGGGCGTCCTGTCTCGCTTGGGGAAGTGTTTATCAAAACACATACAAGGGCAGATGGAAGTTTTGTTGATCACAAGGCCAAAAAAGTTGCTGAGACTTATGACAAGAACATCGAAGAGATGATGTTACAAATGGAGGTCGATGGTTCTGCAACTTCAGAGAATTCTTCTCAACATTCTACTCATCGCACCCTCACCATTGAGAAAAAGAATGACATCTTTCTTAAGGTATTTTCTGTTTTCTGGTTTTGAGTTTTGTTTTTTTCATGCGATGGTTATGTTAGATGATGTATACTGTTTTTTTTTAGTTTCCATGAGGTTTTGAGTTTGCATTGGTTATGTTTGTTGCTGTGTATATTGTGGTCTGTCTGTTTTTTTGAGTTTGCATTGAGTTTCCATGAGGTTTTGAGTTTGCATTGGTTTTTTTGAGTTTGCATTGTAAACTGTTTTTCAGCAAACAAAACTTGAATTCTTTCAGTCTGTTCATTTTTTTTGCCTGAATTATTGTAGTTGTAAACTGTAAACTGTAAGCTGTAAACCTGAATTATTGTAGTTGTAGTTGCCTGAATTGTTTTTGCCCAAAACTTGTAAACTGTCGCTGGGAATATTGTTGCCTGAATTGGTTCTACTGATGATTGAGTGATTGAATTGGTTGTGATTCATTTTGTGTTTTTGTGTTTTGTTTTCCAAGTCTACTGAAACAGATCACAAAGGAAATGCTTTTGGACTTGGCGAGCTTGGCGAGTTGTTCAACAACGGGAAAAGCAAAGAAAGTTATTCAAGCTCTTCATCATCGATTTTAGAGATGCAAAGCCAACTTCAAGCTGCAAATCAGAAGATCGCTGAACAAGAAGCAGAAAATGCTCGACGTGATGAGGAGCAACGACTTGCTCAATCTCGGATCTCAAGCTTGGAGGCGTACCTCAAGAAAAATGATCCCGCGTTTGCATCGTTTGTGGCTTCTCAAGTACCCACCCCAGCCACTGCAGCAACCACCACACCAGCCTCTGTACCAGCCACCGCAGGAACCATCAGACCAGGCACAAATGGTTCTTCAATCTCTCCCTCTTAGCTTTGTTTTTGTTTGTAAACGATGCAAACGTTTGTAGCTTTGTTTTTGTTGAATCATCAATGTTTTGTTTTGGATATTGTAAGTGTTTTTGTATAAAAAAACCTATGTTTGAATGATTTTTTTTATTTTAGTTTTTTTTAGATTCTGGATTTGAATTTACAGGATTGATCTGCGACAAACATGACAAGCCTGATTTGCGACCAACAAGACAAGAACAAAAAGAGTGGCAAATTGGTTGCTAATACGCGACGCTTTTGCGACTGATTTGTGAACAAGTAGTCTTAAATCAGTCGCAAACATTTACGACCACTTTAAGACCATCTGAAACAGTCGCAAATCTACGACTACAATACCGTCCTTAATTAGTCTCGATAAAACGACTCCTGAGTCAGTCACAAATCTACGACTAAAATACCGTCCTTAATTAGTCTCGATAATACGACTCCTGAGTGAGTCTGAAAAGAGTCGCAAAAATAACGTAGTCACTATATAGTCGTTAATAAACGACCAATATTTTAAGTGTCAATTCAGTCGCTTATTAACGACTAAAATATGTAGTCACAAAGTAGTCGTAAATTTGCGACCGTTATGCGACTACTTTTAATAGTCTTAAATGAGTCGTAAATACAGTTTTTGCGACCATTTTGGGACTCTTTTGGGAGTCGCAAAAACTGTGTTTTCTTGTAGTGCACATCCGTTCACCAAATTTCCTAACCGTTCCCCCAAACTTAAACCAAGAACCGCCAACCTATCTAACCTATTCCTAGATTAACTCTGTGATGATGGAGTTAAATCTACATGAGAATTCCTCCTTGTCGCCTTAAACCTAACACTTTTTGATAAGTTTGCTCGAAAGAAGGCCTCACCAATCACACACGAATATCAATGGCTAGAAAGAAGGTTGAAGTTAGGGTAGGGGAAACCATTCCAATGATGGGATATGGCTACTTGGATAAACAAGAGTGGTGAAAGGGAAAAGATTATCTAAATATGTATGAAGTGATCCACGAATTCATTCAAAAATGCATGAACACAATATTTTCAAGTCAAAATTAAGGTTATCACTTAGATGGGGTTGAATTCAAGTCAAGGCTTGCTTCAATCAAGGCAAGAACAATAAGACATGAGATCAAGGCATGGTTCGCTCTTAATTTCTACACGATATCAAAACATCAAGTAACTAGCAACAATGGCATTGGACTAAGCTCTTAATATGGTACTTTACAAGGACAAATCTATCATTGCTCCTTATACATTGGACTAATGCTCATGCAAAGCTACCTTATATGCTATGCATCTAGACTCAATCCTATATGGAATGCACAAAAGTTCAAAATTTTCAAAATTATTGAAAATGCATGAGACTCAAGATGCAAAAGGAAAATAAGACACAAAACACAAGGTTAGATACCGGTCCCTCCCCCAAACTTAAATCACAACGTCTCGGTGTGAAAAAAGTTCAAGAGAGAGACCAAAAACAAAAGATGAAATGCAAAGACTCAAAAAGAAAAGAGATACTTACAAAGGAGGAGTGAGATTAGCGGAATGGAGATGGTGAAGAGAGGAGTGTGACATGTTGTTGCTCAAGCCCTCCTTCCGTCACATACCACGACCTTTGACCCAAAAGACCCTTATTGACTTGCTTGTTTTGTGTCTCAAGCTCGACAAGGGATAGGCTCGGGGAAGTCCCCAAGGGGCGCGTTTAACGTCACTAGCTTGACGGTTGCTTCCTCATTGTCACTCCCTTCATGAAACTCACAAGAGAAGTGAAAAGATTAGCAACAAAAGAAAATAAAAAAACTCTAGTCTTAAGAAGAATCAAAATCCTAATGATCAATGCTAAACCTCCCCGGCAACGGCGCCAGATAGATAGTAGGATTTTTAGTCTCTAGGAGGTATCAATAACTCCAATACGTGTAGTATGAAGGTTATCAATCCATAAAGGGATTTATCCTAATCACTAAGAATGCAAGGAACAATTGCAAGTTAAGCTAAACAAGTGCGTTGTGATTAAGTAACCTAATTAAAGCAACTAAACAACTAAACAAGAAGTAAATCAATAAGCAAAAGCGGAGCAAGAGATAAGGTTATTGATGTAAGGCAATCCAATGTCAACTAGTGGTGTTCATTCACTCAAAGAAGCTAATTCCTAGGCAATAGATCTCTAATATTGATTAGTTCTCTATCAAGCAACTAATCAACATGTTAATTATCAAGTCCATTAGCCAATCATCATTTGTGGATTAACAACTAGCAAGCATTAAGAATCATAACAAGATCAACCAAAAGTATGCCCTAAACAACTAATGTCTTAGGTTAGGAACATAAATCTCTTGTCTAGTTCATCAAGGCATTTCATCAAACACTTGGTGTTCATGAAATGCCTTATGATCTAGATCCACTCTTTCAAGCTGAATCTAGCATTAGGGGCACTAGATAAAAAGGAATATAAGATTATCTAACCCTAAACACCACTAATCAAACCTTTGGACCACCCTAATCTACCTTATCTCAAGATCCTAAGGACTACTCGCTAATCATCATGAGTTCAACAAATCCAAGAAAAGAAGAGTTAAAACTCATGATCAAGATGATTGGATGATTAGAAAGTAGAAGGCAGATGGATTCAATCAAGAAAACAATACTCAAATTGCATTAAAACAAAAGGATCAATCTCTTACAAATCACTCTTAGAGAGAGTTTTTGCATAAGAAAAGACTTAGCCCATCAAAATTAGGGGTTTGGGCTTAAATAGTGAATAGTGATGAACCGGGTCGACCCGGGACAAACCGGATACCGACCCGGTTTAAATGGGTAAACAGTTCTGATTTGGCCAATACCGAGGTCACTGCTCGGTGCAACACCTCGGTATTGAGCCTGGGTTTGTGCACTGACGAGGAGCACCGAGCAGTGGCGTCGGTATTGAGTTGTTGTTGCTTGATGATCTTCAATAGATACCGAGGTCACTCCTCGGTACCGTTGCTCGGTATTAAGGGATTTTTCCCCCGGGTTCCTTCCTTTGACAGCACCGATCAGTTGCACCGAGCAGTGACGTTGGTACAATCCCCTGAAGCTTCGATACCGACGTCACTCCTCAGTGTTGCACGTCGATATTGGGGCTGTTTTCCTTCGTCGGACTATACAGATCAGTTTCACCGAGCAGTGACCTCGGTGCAACCCTTCTGCCTTCGATATCAAGCACCAGAAACGACCAGTGACGTCAGTACGGTTTCCGTCTCCTCTCCTCGGGTCTCGAATCTCCTCTTTAGCACTTGAAATACGATCCAAAATATGCAAGGACTCTCTAGGACTAAATGTGGACACATTAGACTCCTAAAATGACTAAAATGCTAAAGAGATATCATGAACTATATGCTAATGACTCGAAACCTAAATGAAACGAATGCTAGAATGATGCAAAATATGATGATATCAATTCCCCCAAACTTACTTCTTTGCTTGTCCTCAAGCAAAAGCATCACTAAAAGAGTTCAAGTCCAAGTGCAAACTCTAAAGTATGATCAAACATGTCCACTCAAAAGGGGCTAGCCATGTCCATCCTTACATGAACCAAGCTCAAATCTCAACCTACACAAGCTTTCAAATCATCCAATCCTTTAACATCATTAGACTTTTTCCAAGTGAATCATGCTTATGCAAGGCAAGTGAATGCATTTGGCTAGGGTTAAGGTTTCGAGATAAAGATGATCTCGATACAACTGACGGTTTCCGAGCAAGGGGTTCTCTCAAAAGGAATCAATTAATGCAAAATGCTAAGAGTGAAGCCCAATAGATGCATACAAGGTCGACTCCAATCTACCCAAATGTCCCATATCGAACTTGACTCCTGGTATATCATGGTTTTTACCCTGTTTAAGCCATGATATAAGTCCTTTTATAGAGTCTTTCTAGTGTTTTGTAGTGTTTTAGAGTCTTTTACAGGTCATAGCACGTTTGGAGCTTAATTGGAAGATATTGGAGCTTTCTGGAACATTCTGGAGCGAAGCAGAAGATCCGTGTAGCTGAGACGTCAAAATCACATGAGTATCGATCGATACTGCCTAGTATCGATCGATACCCGTCGAGGGAACAGAAGGATCGCGACTTAATGAAGAGTTGAAGAATTGCAGAATTGGCCCAGAAGACTTTGATATTTACAAGATGGCCCAGATCGTGTTTTAGGTTATAAATAGGATTTTACAGCCACTTGTTTAGGCTATGCCTTTTTATGCTTTATTTTACTTTGGTTTGAGACAAGTCTGAATCTCCCTTCGTCCGAGATCAGATCTCAAGAACCTTTTGATTATTCTATTGATGATTTATTCAAACATGTCTTTTGATTCAATTGCCATGTCTGAGTAGATCCACTTTAGGTTTAGGGTTTTCTCATAAAGGATTTCTCTGAATGCTAGGTTAATTATCTGTTTAGGATTCACCATCTGAATTAGTTCTTCGCTTAGGTTGTGTTCAAAGCTTGTTCTAGATTAGCTACCTGGAATATAGATCTTAGGATAATTGATTAGGCACGAGAGTGCGATTAATTACCTGATAGAACCTAGGTGAGCAAATTGATTATTCGCAAAGAGATTTGGTTTAATTGATTTGTGAACATATCAAACCTGATTTTAAAGCTGATTTAAAATTTAGGATTCGCAAAGAGATTTGGAATTCCTAGGATTTAGATTTAGATAGTTTTCGCAACGAGAGTTGGTTAATTATATTTTAGTGATTTGAGTTCAAGAACCGTGCTAAATCTGAATCCTGTGAGTTAGTTAGTCTGCATTCATTGATTTCCTGAGAAAAACCCTGGGCCTATATTCTTCCAATTGATTTACAACCCTTTTAATTTCTGCATTGTTTTTAATTACATCTGTTTGGCTTAGCGTAATTCAACACTTCATAATCTATTGTGTGATTTCTGTGAGTCTTTGTGGTTCGACCCCTACACTTACTACAACAACTGCTTTAGTATCTTAGGGTATTAAATTGAGCATATCAATTTTGGCGCCGTTGCCGGGGACTCAATTTCGCCATTAGATTTTAGTTTAGAATTTCGACTAAGTTCGTCGGTATCGATCGATACTCACTATTATCGGTCGATACTCAGGCGATTTCTTTGTTGGTATCGATCGACACCACTTTGTATCGATCGATACTCACATATTTTTTTGGTTACTTACGTGCTTTGCCTAGTGTTTTGTTTGCAGGTGTATGCCTGTTCGTGAAACCAGGAGCAACAAGAGCACTCAGCTAGTTGAACTGTCACTGGAACAGCTAGCACTTGTGGAACGCACAAACAGAAGGACCAAGCAAACATCAGTGATGTACGAACGGAAGCGTTGACAACAGGATGGACTCAAGTCTCTGCCTTTGAGAACAACAAGGAATGCGTGATGATGATGAGTTGCGGATTGGATATGATGAGAGAACCGATGGATGCAGCTGAAGCTTGCGGATCGGATCAATGGAGTATGAAACGTGATGAGAGGGTGATGAAGGAATCGAAGGTCGCCACACAAGAGATGATCGATCTTGTGATAAGACAGATTCAATCTAGTCGTCTTGATATCACTCACAAGGAAAGTAGATCTAAGGTTTGAAAGCTCAGTTTCGCACAGAGATTTCAGAGAGAAGAATACGTTGTTTTATATCATAAAAGTAAAGATACACTGCTGCTAAAGGAACCTTATATACTGGTTCGTGCAGCTATTGCCTTCTTGGGCGAAACCCTAATACAAATACTAATCTATAGTCCTAAAACAGAATGAAATAATCGCCTATTACAAGCTAAGAATAACATAAATGAAACATGAAAATAACCTAAGGTTTCTAATTGCTGAAAGTTGGGCCTGCAAAACACAAAACAAACACAAGTATATAATTGAAATAATATCTGCTTTGGTCGAGATTAATGAGAGAGAGTTGGGCCTAGATGGGCTGAATTGAGAAGACCATCTTCTGATCTTCAATAGACTCTCTTTGGGCCTTTGTTGCTGTCGCCAACTTCTTAGAGCTTTCTTTGTCCATGAAACCTTGAATTGTCTTGTTGAATAGTTCTCTAAGTCTTCTAGTTCTTGATCTTGTTCTTGGTGGTTCCCTCATTGTTGTTATGTCTTGGACTTCTGGTTGTGCTTGTGATGAATCTTCTAAGTTAGTCTCGATGTCCTCATCATTCCCTCCCTCTTGAGAAGGTTCTGACCTCAGAACTCCATCATCTGCATTGTAAGGAAGCAAGTCAGAAACATTGAACACTGGTGAAATAGTTAACTCACCTGGAAGGTCTAGCTTGTAGGCATTGTTGTTGATTCTTTCTAGGACTCGGAATGGTCCAGCTCCTCTTGGTGCAAGCTTGTGTTTCCTCTGGTTTGGAAACCTCTCAGTTCTCATATGAACCCAAACCCAATCTCCTGGATTAAAGATGAGCTCCTTTCGCCCTCTGTCTGCTGCTTCTTTGTACTTGGCCGTTTTCTGCGCAATGTTCTCCTTCACCTTTTGATGTAGCTTCTTGATCACTTCTGCTTTGGTTTCTCCATCCTGATTAGTGACATCTAATGGCGGCAAGGGAACAAGATCTAAAGGTGTATCTGGCTGAAAACCATAAACAATCTCAAAAGGTGACAGCTTAGTAGCAGAGTGTTTTGCATGATTATAAGCGAACTCAACAAAAGGAATGCAATCTAACCAATTTTGAAAATTCTTACCAACCGTGGCTCTTAAGAGAGTGGAGAGTGTTCTGTTTACTACCTCTGTTTGGCCATCAGTTTGTGGATGGCAAGTTGTTGAGAAGAGTAACTTGGTTCCTAGTTTCTTCCATAGGACTCTCCAGAAATGACTTAGGAACTTTGTGTCACGATCTGAAACTATGGTCCTTGGAATTCCATGTAAGCGTACTACTTCTCTAAAGAAGAGACTTGCTGTTTGCGTAGCATCATTGGTTTTAGCACAGGGAATGAAGTGTGCCATCTTTGAGAACCTGTCGACAACAACAAAAATAGAATCCTTCCCTCGGATTTTGGGTAAGCCTAGAACAAAATCCATGCTGATATCTACCCAAGGCATTGTAGGAATAGGAAGTGGCATATATAAACCATGAGGATGTGACCTGGATTTGGCTTTGTTACATGTCACGCACTTAGAACAGAGATTTTCCACATCTTTCTTGAGGTGAGGCAAAAAGAAATGCTCAACTAGGACAGCAAGTGTCTTGTCTACTCCGAAATGTCCCATGAGTCCTCCTCCATGTGCTTCTTTGATCAGTAACTCCCTCATAGATCCCTGTGGGATGCACAAACGTTTCTCTCTAAAAAGATATTCATTATGGATGTAGTAGGAACCTGTTGGTGTGAGTGTGCAACTCTGATAAATAGAACTGAAGTCTGGATCGTCTTTATAAGCTTCTTTGAGTAGTTCAAATCCTAGAACCTTAGCTTCCATTGTTGAAATCAGCAAGTATCTTCTGGATAGTGCATCTGCTACCACGTTCTCTTTGCCTTTCTTATACTTGATGATGTATGGGAATGATTCCACAAACTCCATCCACTTAGCATGGCGTCTCTTTAGTGTAGTTTGTCCTCTAAGATACTTCAAAGTCTCATGATCAGTGTTGATGACGAATTCCTTTGATAGCAGATAGTGTTGCCATGTCTCAAGCGATCTGACTAGTGCATAGAACTCTTTGTCATAGATAGGATAGTTCAGGCTGGCTCCACTTAGTTTCTCACTGAAGTAAGCTACTGGACGTCCTCCTTGAGTTAATACAGCGCCAATACCTAATCCTGAGGCATCACATTCAATCTCAAAAGTCTTGTTAAAATCAGGTAAAACTAGAACAGGGGCATGTGTTAAACGAGATTTAAGGGTATTGAAAGCTTCTTCCTGAGCTGGTCCCCATTTGAAGGCAACATCCTTCTTGATCACAGCAGTAAGAGGAGCAGCCACAGTACTAAAGTCTTTAACAAACCGTCTGTAGAAGCTAGCTAAGCCATGAAAACTCCGAACGTGTCCTATGCTTGTTGGTACGGGCCAGTCTTGTATTGCTTTGATCTTCTCTTGATCAACCTGTAATCCCTGAGAACTCACAACAAATCCTAAGAAAACAACTTCATTAGTACCAAAAGAACACTTCTTGAGATTGCCATATAGACCTTCTTTTCGAAGCGTTTCGATAACTAACTCAAGATGTTGTAAATGCTCTGAAAACGACTTACTGTAGATAAGTATATCATCGAAATATACTACTACAAACTTACTGATGTATGCCCTTAAGACATGGTTCATTAACCTCATGAATGTGCTTGGGGCATTGGTGAGACCAAAAGGCATGACTAGCCATTCGTACAAACCATGCTTGGTCTTGAAGGCAGTCTTCCATTCGTCTCCTTCTTTCATTCTCACTTGATGATATCCACTCCTGAGATCAATATTTGAAAATACGTTAGAACCAGATAACTCATCAAGCATATCATCTAACCTGGGAATAGGATGGCGGTATTTGATGGTTATGTTGTTGATTGCTCTACAATCTACACACATCCTCCATGTTCCATCCTTCTTTGGAACCAACAGAACTGGGACGGCACAGGGGCTGAGACTCTCTCTGATATATCCCTTCTCCATTAAGTCCTGTACTTGTTTCTCTAGTTCCTTAGCTTCTGTAGGGTTCACTCTGTAAGCTGGTCTATTAGGCAATGCAGCGCCTGGAACTAGATCAATCTGGTGTTCTATGCCTCTTATAGGTGGTAATCCAGCTGGTATCTCTTCAGGAAACACATCTTTGAACCTGTTAAGCATAGATACAATCTTCTGGGGCAGTACTACTTCTTTTGTTCCTGCAAGACAAGCATCTCGAAATACCATCAGTAGCACTGTTTCTTGATGTTCTAAAGCTTTACTAACAATACTAGGTGTAATATAGAGATTAGTCTTACTTACCTTAGCATCAGTAGCAAACTTAACTTGCATTTCGTGTACTTCTTGTGGTGACAAGGGAGCAAGCTGAAACTTACGGTTCTGGAATGTGAATGAATGAGTATTGGTGCGCCCATTGTGTGTCACTTCTCGATCAAACTGCCAAGGACGTCCTAACAGGAGGTGTCCTACTTGCATAGGGACAATGTCGCAGCATACTTCATCTTCATACTTACCAATCTTGAATGGTATTTTGGCTTGTTCTTTGATTCTGATCTCGGTATTGGAATCTAGCCATCTTAGTGGAGTTGTCTTTAGACCTAACTTATCAACAAGTATACGACTAGCAGCATTAGTACAGGATCCCCCATCAATAATCAAACTACAAACCTTGTTTTGGATTGAACAGCGTGTGAAGAAGAGGTTCTCTCTTTGAATGGTGTCTGGTTCACTCAAGGCACTTAAGGCTCGGCAGACTACTAGCATGTCTCCAGTCTCTGGATAAGCAACTTCTTCTTCTGAATCAGCAACTTCCAAGACTTCTTCTTCTTCTTGTGATTCGTATCCTCCATCTTGTGTGAGGATCATCACTCTCTGGTTTGGACATTCTCTTGCATTATGTCCTTTTCCCTGACATTTGAAACAGGTTATGTCTCTAGCTCGTGTAATTGGATTAGAGGGCTTACCTGCTTCTGGCCGGTTGTTTCTAGGACCCTCATACGCAAGCTTCTTCTCCTGAGCATTGCTTGCATTGTTGGTAACAGTTTTACCTCTGTCATAGCTATTGGAATGAGGTGCATTACCTTGATTTCTTGTTGTTGGCGCAGACCATTGATTAGGTCTAGAACGAGCTGTTGCTGCGGTCTTTTGTTTGATTCCTTGTTCTGCCTGCACAGCTGCATGTAACAAGTCATTTAAATCATGACAAGGTTGACGTTGTACCTTTCTGGAAATGCGGTCATTAAGTCCATCAATGAAATGTCCCATAAGGACTTCCTCATCCTCATCTAACGCCATTCTGTTTCTTAGTTGCTCAAACTCTTCATAGTATTCTTCTACACTTCTGTTTCTTTGAGCTAACTGTCGAAACTGCTTCTGCATCTCCCTGTGGTAATGTGGAGGGACAAAGCGTTTTCTGAAGTTGTACTTCATTGCAGCCCAAGTAGCAATAGGTTCGAAGTTGTTTCTTCTTCTGTCTTGAAGTTCTCGATCCCACCAAGACAAGGCGTGATCTGTGAGTTGAGCAGAAGCAAGGGCTATCTTCTTCTGGTCGTCATACTCATAGTAGTCGAATATGTACTCCATTCTCCTCTCCCAATCTAGGTAAGCCTGCGGATTAACTCTTCCTGCAAAAGTAGGAATAGTTAGCTTTAAATCTTTAACAACAACTCTGTTTACCTCTCTGTTTTGCTGCTGGTTGTTATTGCGGTCGTGCTTCTGGTTGTCATTGCGGTTTTGAGCAGTTGGGTTTCTTCTTGCTGGTGCATTAATGGTGTGATCACTCTCTTCACAATCAGATTGTTCAGCATCTTGAGGAACTTCCAAGCGTCCTACTCTCTGCTCAATGCGTCCTATCTGTGCAGCTAGGTCGTTCTTCATAGCTTGTAGAGCTTCAAGGATAACTGCATTGGAGTCTGTTTCTAAACCTGCCATTGTCTCCTTGCCTCTGCACACACTTGAACAAACGATCAAGTGCCTAGGGAACAGAAGAGATATGAGCAGCAAAATAAATCGCAAGAGAGCTACTAAACCTATGATGAACAAATTATGACTTGAAATAAAGAACTAGCAATAACGATCTAAGGCTATCAAAAAAAAAATTAACTACAGCAAGCAAACAATCGAACTCCTAATTATACTAGGAGAAGGAATGCGATGGAAATCCTACTAGAACTAGGAAACAATGTTAACAACGAATCAGAAAAAAATCAGGAAAAGCAAAGACAATCTCCTAATCGATTTTGGGAACCTGCGCGACCTACTCTTTTTTTTTTTTTTTGATTTTCGACTCTAGACTCTAATTAAGACCAATAATCAACCTAAAACGCTGAACAAAAGGAAACAAACAGATCGACACAAAAACAAAGAGAGTTTGCGATCTTAGCCTGATATAGGAGCGTTTTAAGCTCTGATACCAGATGATGTACGAACGGAAGCGTTGACAACAGGATGGACTCAAGTCTCTGCCTTTGAGAACAACAAGGAATGCGTGATGATGATGAGTTGAGGATTGGATATGATGAGAGAACCGATGGATGCAGCTGAAGCTTGCGGATCGGATCAATGGAGTATGAAACGTGATGAGAGGGTGATGAAGGAATCGAAGGTCGCCACACAAGAGATGATCGATCTTGTGATAAGATAGATTCAATCTAGTCGCCTTGATATCACTCACAAGGAAAGTAGATCAAAGGTTTGAAAGCTCAGTTTCGCACAGAGATTTCAGAGAGAAGAATACGTTGTTTTATATCATAAAAGTAAAGATACACTGCTGCTAAAGGAACCTTATATACTGGTTCGTGCAGCTATTGCCTTCTTGGGCGAAACCCTAATACAAATACTAATCTATAGTCCTAAAACAGAATGAAATAATCGCCTATTACAAGCTAAGAATAACATAAATGAAACATGAAAATAACCTAAGGTTTCTAATTGCTGAAAGTTGGGCCTGCAAAACACAAAACAAACACAAGTATATAATTGAAATAATATCTGCTTTGGTCGAGATTAATGAGAGAGAGTTGGGCCTAGATGGGCTGAATTGAGAAGACCATCTTCTGATCTTCAATAGACTCTCTTTGGGCCTTTGTTGCTGTCGCCAACTTCTTAGAGCTTTCTTTGTCCATGAAACCTTGAATTGTCTTGTTGAATAGCTCTCTAAGTCTTCTAGTTCCTGATCTTGTTCTTGGTGGTTCCCTCATTGTTGTTATGTCTTGGACTTCTGGTTGTGCTTGTGATGAATCTTCTAAATTAGTCTCGATGTCCTCATCAATCAGGGATGAACAACCCAGTGGTTTTAAGAGCTGATGAAGCTGGAATTCTGAGAGACCAAGACGGTCATGTGTGTAATGAGAGAGGGAAACGACTTGATGAAGCTGGAAACATCGTTGTCCCTGCTCCTGGTATTGAGATTGTCGTGCCAGCTGGGCGCGGCAACGTTGGCAATGCTGCAGGTGTTCGAGCTAGGACAATTGGTGAGTACAACAGGCTAGAGCAGTTTTTCGCCAATCGGTCAGCGATTCGTCCTCCTGCTTATGAGAGGAATGACTTCGAGCTGAAACCTGCTTACTACACTCTAGTAGGACAGCATCTCTTCCATGGTCTTCCTCATGAACATCCAATGGACCATGTAGAGAAGTTCGAGGACTTGGTCACTAGCATCAAGAGCAATGGAGTGTCCTACGACTATCTCTTCTGCAAGCTCTTCCCCTACTCTCTGGGTGGAGAAGCTACTTACTGGCTGAGGCAGCTATCTCCTGGATCGCTAACTAATTGGGAGGACACCAAGAGAGCCTTCCTGATTAACTTCTACGATGATGGAAGATCTGAAGATCTGAAGAATAAGATCTCCACCTTTTCTCAAGGACCTACTGAGGCGTTCAAGGCTGCTTGGACAAGATACAGATCGTATCAGAGAGATTGTCCACATCATGGATACTCTGATGTGCAGCTGCTGGGTATCTTCTTCAGAGGAGTAGATTGGAGATATCAGATGGGTCTGGACTCTTCGAGCAATGGTAATTTCAACACCAGATATCCTGAGGATGCTATTGTGTTGATTGAGAACTTTGCCTCTAGTAGTAGCACCAAGAGCGCAGATTTCGAGCGCAAGAGGCTGGCTGGTAATCAGGATGGGTCGCAGATCGCTGAGGTTAAAGCTCAGCTGGATTCTATGCACAGTCTTCTGCTGGGAAAGACAACAAAAGCCGTCCATTTTGCTGCTGAGAATGAAGTAGAAGATTGTAACTACGTTGGTGGTTCTGGTTTTCAGAGTCAGCGATTTGGGTACAACACCAATCGAAACTATGGTCAGCAAGGAGGGTACCAATCCCCACCACCCAAAGCTCCTGAGAGTAAGATTGAGGCCATGCTTGAACACCTAGTTCAAGGGCATGAGAAGATGACGGTCACTTTCAATGGTAAGATGGATGATTTGTACACCGATTTGAGTGGAAGGATCGAGGCTCTAAAGACAAGCCACATGATGCTGGAGACGCAAGTAGCTCAGACTGCAGCAAATTCCAAGGGAAAGGCGGTTCATTCACACAATGCACACGTCAATGCCATTAGCTGATGTGCAGAAAATTTCGATGCAGTTCCTGAAATCGCACAAGCATCGATCGATACTCCCCAGTATCGATCGATACCAGCCCAGACGTCTGCTCGAATGGATCCAAAAACCCGTGTATCGATCGATACCCCATTGGTATCGGTCGATACCGAGGCGATTTCTGAGGAGGCACATGAGATTTCGACCAAGGAGCCTCAAGTAGCAGCAGCACGATTCAACATCGCCCAATTTTGGGAAGACTATGAAACGAAGTGTCAGGCAGCGATAGCTAAGGAACGAGCTGAGAAAAGAGCTCGCAAACCCAAGAAGGAGAATCCTGTTCCTAAACACCTCAGAGATCCCATCTCTCCAAAGCAGCTGCGTGGCTTTGAGAAGATGGTAAGAAGGATCTCCCCTGATTCAACCTTTGAAGAAGCTCTAGAGTGCCGTCCTCTGCTAAGTCACTTCAAGGATTGCAGAGAAACTGAGGAAGAGATTAAGGCACTCTTCATTAAGGCTAGAGGTCCACCTCCACTGAGACAGTTGACCCAAAGAGAAGATCCAGGGAAATTCGCGGTTCCATGCTCTATATCTGGAGTTGATTTCAAAGAGTCTCTTGTCGACTCAGGGGCTAGTGTCAATGTCATCTCAAGGGCAATTGCAGAGCGGTTAGGAGCTGATATTCGATCACCAGAGGCATCTATCACATTCGCGACCAACTCCACCTCGCTTCCACACGGTACTATCCATGGTTTGCTGGTGAAAGTAGGAGACTGTCTGGTTCCTACTAATTTTCAGGTTGTAGAGATGGGTGCGATATCTCGTATGCCTATCCTTTTGGGACGACCGTTCATGGCTACTGCGGGCGCGATCATAGACACACCTAATAAGAGAATCTCTTTCTCTTACATTGACAGAGGGGTCTATTATGGTGTCATTCCCCCTAGGAATGCTCCCACACGTGTATCTAGCATTGAGGTTGCTACAGAAATGTCGCTGGCAGTTGATCTTTTGGAAGAACCTCCTGATGAGCCTACTGCCACAGACGTTCCAGCTGAACCGTCCAGCATCCACAAGGAAGTTGCCAAGAAGACCAAGGCAACAAAGAAGAAGGCCAAGAGCAAAAAGGTCGAAAATCCCCATATCACTTTGATACCTCAGAAGTGTGCTGGAGATTCGATTGAGTACAAAGTGAAGTGCAAAGGGGCCTCCAAACCATTCTCCAAGGCTAGATTACTTCTTACTTCTGAGCTGAAAGAGAAAGGGCAGGAGTTTGTGGACATCATGCTAAACAGAACTCTGAAGATAGCAACGTCAAGTTGTGGAGCCTGTTTTGGTGCAAGCTCTCACTCCTATCCAGCCTGAAGGGCGTTACAGTCAAGCTATTGACGTTAAACGAGCGCTTGGTGGGAGGCAACCCACTGGTGAGTCTGTTTTTGATTCGTTTTTCCTTTTGATTTTCGTTTTGTTTTGAGTTTGTGTCAGAATGAAGAAGGAGCAACTCGAAATCGCGATTGATTGGTTCGTCAAGTCGATTGGTATCGATCGACACAGATCGCGATTGATTGGTTCGTCAAGTCGATTTAAGCCGAGTATCGATCGATACCAGGCTGTGTGTCAATCGACACTCGACGTTCCAGCAAGGTAACTTCCTGTTTCTCTTCGTTTCTTCTATCCTTTTGTCTAATTTTACCTACTCTAGGCTAGATAACACTGGGGACAGTGTTGTTCAAGTCTGGGGGAGGTGTCTGCTGACAAAGTTTTTGTTTTTTTTTTATTAGAGTCAGTCGTTTTATCGAGTCAAAATTGTTTTATTGAGTCAAAAATTTGTTGGAGATGATGAACCTGTGCTTGAACCTATTGATTTGATTTTGTTTTTGAGTGCACAGTGTTACAGGATCAGTTCTAGATCGACTAATGAAAAATCCAAAGACTGACCAGTTGACTAGAAAACATCCATGTCTCCAGCAGAGTTCTTCTGAAGCCTGAGCCAAATTTTTGCACTTCATCAATGTGGTTAGTGTTTTTAGAGCTTGATTCATCATTCATATCTGATAAAGGAACCCATGTGTTTAGAGTTATGGTATCTCTCTCCCCTGTTATAAGTTGATAAATAAGAGCATAAAAGATTGAAATGATTTTCTTCTGAGTAGAGGGTTAGGAAAATTTCCAGCGATCCCATTATTCT
>PKML01056226.1:54314-89831 GCA_002933935.1 Eutrema yunnanense | reverse complement strand
TCTGCATTCATTGATTTCCTGAGAAAAACCCTGGGCCTATATTCTTCCAATTGATTTACAACTCTTTTAATTTCTGCATTGTTTTTAATTACATCTGTTTGGCTTAGCGTAATTCAACACTTCATAATCTATTGTGTGATTTCTGTGAGTCTTTGTGGTTCGACCCCTACACTTACTACAACAACTGCTTTAGTATCTTAGGGTATTAAATTGAGCATATCAACTCCTAATATCTAAACCCCAATGAAGATCCTTCCTAAGCTACCATATTTGCAAGGCATTTTGTGATATGATCATGGACGTGACGACTTCGGTGGAGGTTCAAGAAGACGCGATGGTCATTCCCGAGGGACCAATCACACGGTCTAAGGCACGGCAACTAGCGGGAGCGGTTCGGAGCTTACTCACGGATGCAAGGAACGAGGAGGATCAACGTACACAACCCGTCCTCACCTCATTGTCTTCGAACTCTCTATGAGGTTTGGCCGTTTATGTAAGACGTTTGTACTCTTTTTCCTGTATACGGTTTTGTCCCAATGGGTTTTCCGTATAGAGGTTTTAACGAGGCAACCGGCTTACACCGCTAAACGGTCCGACTTGTTGAGAGTTCCGCGGGGGAATTTTCCGAGGGAAATTCCGAGGGATTTATTCCCGAGGGACTTTTCGAGGGACTTTCCCGGGGGAAATTCTCCGCGGGAATTTCTGGTGGAATTCCAATGGTTGTTCAAACTTCATTTATTTTCTTTGTTATTTTCGATGAGTCTTCTCCTTGTTTCGAGAATGACTCTTGACTTGTCTTTTTGTTTTCTTTTTATTCTCTCTTCTCCCTCATTGTCGAAATATACTCTATTTTTAATCAAGTTATTTTTCAGAGCTTATGCTCTTTCTCTCTAATTCTTTGAAGGTTATTCATAGAATTATTTATCGATTTATCGTAGTGTCTTTCCGCAACACTCGACGTAACCTTCGATCCGTCGTTCGTGTGAATCCTTCTCGGTATCAAGGGCACAAGGATTTTCGGGATTTCATCTCCCACGCCTTGTCATCTTCTTCCCCGGATTCTCCCAACAACGCAGCCACCCCCTCGTTTCAATTGTTCATTGTCGGATTTGGGCCTAAGGAATTTCGGGATTTCTCCCACGCCTTAGCATCTCTTCCCGTGAATCCATTGAAGTCGTGGATCTATCAACCTCACATGTACTAGAGCAAGCGATCCTTAGTCGATTCGTGTCATTTTGCCTTCACTACTCATATCTTTTCACCTTCCTTCTCCACTTAAACACTTAGGGGATTTCCTTCTTCACCAAATGGTTTGGCTTTCGACATTTTTCTTTGCTTAGCTCTTCTTTACTTTCTCTAGTCTCTCTTATTTCTTTTCTTTGCCTTAACCTTTTTGGCTTTCCTTCTTTCTTTTGAAGACTAGAGACTATTTTCTTCCCTTTTTCACTTAGAGCCTTTTCCCATAAACGATTATTGCCAACCATTTCAAGCTTTTTGCTTATCCCCTATTCTTCTTCATCCCTTTTTCTCATTCCCGCAATCTCTTTTCTTTCCCTTGTCCCAAGTTCCTAACCTATCTAGCCTTATCCTATGTCTAGCTCATTGATGCCGAGCTAGTTCTACATGGAAGTTTTTCCTTGTCGTTCTAAACTCAACACCTTTTGCCTAGTTGATTCGAAAAAGGCCTCACAATCACTCACAAGTAGCATTTGGCTTGAAAAGAGGTTAGGTTAAAGGAGTGGTTAACCGTTTCAACGATGAGAATCGGCTATTCGGGCTAACAAGAGAGTGGAAAAGTGGATAAGATAGCCCAAATATGTATGTGGTAACCATGCATTCACTATGCAATGCACAAACATGATAATTACAATGTCGAATTATGGTTATCACTTAAGTAGGAATGGACTCAAATCAACTTGCTTTGGCTAAGACCTAAGTAATGAGATATAAAATCCAAACATGGTTCAACCTTAATTTCGCACACGAGATCTAGAGCATAGGACTTAAACTCTTAAAGCAATACTTCACAAGCAGGAGTCATTCTAGCTCCTAATGCAAATGCAATGCATTATCTACGTGCTATGAATTCTAGACTCAATCCTACATGAAGTGCAAATGCATCCTAAATGACTTTTTTTGTCTTTTCATTTTCAAAATTTTTCAAATTTGTTTTGTTTTTCTATGCCTTAGATGTATGCATGAGACTTAAGATGAAAATATTTGTTTGGTTTTTCTATGCCTTAGATGTATGCATGAGACTCAAGATGAAAATATAAAATAAGACAAAGCAAATGTTATTAGATACCGGTCCCTCCCCGAAACTTAAATCACACCGTCTCGGTGTGAAATAAGCCTAAGGAAAGGACCAAAAACAAGAGATAACTATACAATGCAAGACGTAAAAGAAAAACTATATACAAGATTTTTGGATTCGTACCTAGAAGCTTAGAGATGGGGATGTAGACCCCATTGAGTAAAATGGATTACTTGAGACGGGAGACGGGGACCGCATCGCTCTCCTCTTTGTTGCCTTTTCCGGTCGGGCAGTGGGACAGCTAGGGCTTATGACCAACGACCAATCATCTCCTCGAGGAGCGAAGTTTGTGTCCATGACGACGTCTCCTCCTTCACCGGCCCTTGATGAACTCGCTCCACAACCTCCGTCCTTGAGCTCATTGATGGTTCGACCCATGGCTTTCACCGTCTTCTTCAAAGACTTGATCGTTTTTACCATCTTCTTCATGTTCTTGTTTTGCCACTTGCACATGCGTTGGAGGAGACGGTTTTGGTAGTGAGCGTGTCTTGTGGCCGCGTTAGTGATAGCCCCATCATAAGGGTCAAAATGGTAGCGCTCACTACCGTACACGGTCTCGGTTGATGACTCATTCGGCACCTCCTCGTCGAGATCCAGAGACTCGATAGCGGTTCTCCGTTGTGCTCTCTTTCGAAACGCTTGCATATGGGGATCGACGGTGGAGTTGTAGAGGTACTCTTGGGGAGGAATAAACATGACGTTCCTCGGGTCATGGAAGTTGGTGAGTGCCGGATTAGGAAGGTGACTTGTGCCACGGATGTCTCGGTGAGTTGGAGGTTGTAAGCCATCTTTCCTTCGATATATCCCTTGAAGAAATTAGTCTTTGAAAGGTAGGCCGTATCCAAAGATTTCCACTCATAGTTGCCAAGTGAAACTTTGACCCCCTTTGCCATAAGAATAGGCGTTATCATCCATCCGAGGCAAATCACGGCCTTATTTGACATTGTCTTCAAGCCCAATCCCTGTAAGCGAACAAGTGTCTCACCAAGAGTGTTACGAGACAAGGAAGTCTATCCTGCCCCTCAAATGCTTTACCGTTTGCGAGAACGTGTAAGATGGGCTTTTAGACCAAGCCCCAACAACCCCATCTCCTCTGTAGTGACCGTGTCAATCTCTACCTTGTGGTAGAAATTGTGGACCAACGCCTTGTGTGCATACCGTAGAGCCGGGTGCCGTATGCTCGCACTCTTAGAGTCACCGGCTCTAAACTCTCCACTTGCAATCGTTGCCCAAAGATTTCGGAGCTCGAGTCTTGGATAGTCAAAGTATTGCCCGCCGTATGTACCTTCTTCTCTAAACCCGAATATCTCGCAAAGCTCGTGGAAAGTGACGGTGTAGGTGGTTCCCATGAGTCCGAACTTTAGAACTCCAAACCCGGAATTTGCATCTTCCGTTTCGTAGAACTTAACTCGAAGGGTGGCTAGGAACTTGCCGGTGAGTGCCTGATATGCTCAAATTAATACCCTAAGATACTAAAGCAGTAGTTGTAGTAAGTGTAGGGGTCGAACCACAAAGACTCACGAAGATGCACAATAGATTGTATAGCTGAGAATTAAGCTAAGCCAGAAGATGTAATTAAAAGTAGTGCAGAAATTAAACGATATGTAATTCAATTGGGAAATATAGGCTCAGGATTTTTCTCAGGGAATCAATGAATGCAGATAAACTAACTAGCAGGATTCAGATTTAGCGCAGTTCTTGAACTCAAATCACTAAGGTATAATTAACCAACTGTCGTTGCGAGAATTATCTAAATCTAAATCCTAGGAATTCCAAATCTCTTTGCGAATCCTAAATTCTAAATCAGCTTTAATATCATGTTTGATATGTTCACAAATCAATTAAACCAAATCTCTTTGCGAATAATCAATTTGCTCACCTAGGTTCTATCAGGTAATTAATCGCACTGTCGTGCCTAATCAATTATCCTAAGATCTAAGTTCCAGATTCGTCAACCTAGAATTAGCTTTGAACACAACCTAAGATGAAGAACTAATTCAGATGGTGAATCCTAAACAGATAATTAACCTAGCATTCAGAGAAAACCCTTATGAGAAAACCCTAAACCTAAAGTGGATCTACTCAGACATGGAGAATGAAAGAATCAACATAACTGAATAAATCATCAATAGAATAGAAAGAAGGGTTTAGAGATCTGATCTCAGACGAAGGGAGATTCAGACTTGTCTCTCTAAAACCCAAGTAAAATCAAACACAGAAAAATAAAGCATAAAAATGCATAGCCTAAACAGGTGGCTGTAAAATCTTATTTATAACCTAAATCACGACTTGGGGTCTTCTTGTAATTATTAAAGACTTCTGGGCACTATTGCAATTCTTCAAGTCTTGGAAAACTCGCGGGTCGTGTCTTGCTGCGATGAGTATCGATCGATACCAGGGGGTATCGATCGATGCTTGTCGTGAAATCAGGTACTCATCAACACGACTTCAGCTCTTACTCCAAACTACTCCAGAAAGCTCCAATAACTCCAATTAGGCTCCAAACGTGCTAGAACCTGCAAAAGACTCTAAAAGACTACAAAACACTAGAAAGACTCTATAAAAAGGACTTATATCATGGTCTAAATAGGGTAAAAACCATGATATATCAACTCCCCCAGACTTGGCCTTTGCTTGCCCTCAAGCAAATAGAAGACTAAACAGAGAAAGAGGTTTGAAAACGCGTAGACTCACCTGTTCATGAACCATCGAAATGACCTTCTTTCCAAATACCCAAATGTCACCTAACCAGCTTTCGATTTAACCACCATGTACTTCTCCATAGACATTCGCAGCTTTTCCAGACTCCATACGTTATCCCACAGCTTTGTTCAAGTAAAACCTTCATCGCCAGTTTCATCGCTGCAGTTAATGTTCAAGAACCTTCTAGATTCTTTACCAGACAATATCATGACAAGGAACCACTCTTTTCACACTTTTTGTATCAATTTCTCTCCCCCAGACTTATTTCTTATTATGTTCCATTTTATTTTTATTTTCAGCTTTGCATATACACATCAAGGTATGAAACGTGAGTATTGATGGTGTTTGCCACCAAATCCCCGGTTCTTCCCTCTCTATGTATCAAAGGATGTAGGCGAATAATGGCATCATAGGAAAATCTTAGCCTCGCTTCCAATCCTTTGTGTGATCATTCCCTCATAAGTAGAATAATGGGATCGCTGGAAATTTTCCTAGCCCTCTACTCAGAAGAAAATCATTTCAATCTTTTATGCTCTTATCTATCAACTTATAACAGGGGAGAGAGATATTATTACTCTAAACACATGGGTTCCTTTATCAGATATGAATGATGAATCAAGCTCTAAAAACACTAACCACATTGATGAAGTGCAGAAATTTGGCTCAGGTTTCAGAAGAACTCTGCTGGAGACATGGATTTTTCTAGTCAACTGGTCAGTCCATGGATTTTTCATTAGTCGATCTAGAACTTGTCTTGTAACACTGTGCACTCAAAAACAAAATCAAATCAATAGGTTCAAGCACATGATCATTATCTCCAACAAGTTTTGACTCAATAAAAACAATTTTGACCCGATAAAACAACTGACTCTAAGAAAAACAAACACAATGTCAGCAGACACCTCCCCCAGACTTGAACAACACTGTCCCCAGTGTTATCTAGCCTAGAGTCAGTGAAAGAAAACAAAAGAACAGAATAAAAATTGGGAAAAAACAAGAAGTTACCTTGCTGGAACATTGAGTATCGACCGACACACAGCCTGTATCGATCGATACAGGCTTAAGTCGACACATAATTTCATCATTGCCTGCAGGGTATCGACCGATACCAACAAGATATCGATCGATACCCTGGCGATTTCGTCAAGGCCAGTTCAGCTTCTCCTCGTTTGCTTCAATCTGATTCACTCAAGACACAAAAAACAAAAAATAAAAGAAATAAAAGACTCACCAGTGCGTTGCCTCCCACCAAGCGCTCGTTTAACGATAATAGCTTGACTGTAACGCCCTTCAGGCTGGATAAGAGTGAGAGCTTGCACTGAAACAGGCTCCACAACTTGACATTGCTAGCTTCAGAGTTTTGCTCAACATGCCATCCACGAACTCTTGCCCTTTCTCTTTCACCTTGTACTCAATCGAATTCCCATCACTTTTCTGAGGTATCAAAGTGACATGGGGATCCTCGACCTTTTTGCTCTTGGCCTTCTTCTTCTTTGCTGCCTTAGCCTTCTTGACAACTTCCTTGGGAACGCTGGGCGGTTCAACTGAAACGTCTGTGACAGTAGGCTCATCAGGAGGCTTTTCCAAAATATCAATTGCTAGCGACTCTCCTGTGACAACCTTGATGCTAGAGGCACGTGTGGGAGCACCTCTAGGGGGAATGGCATCATAGTAGACATCTCCGTCAATGTAAGAGAAAGAGAGTCTCTTATTAGGTGTGTCTATGATCGCGCCAGCAGTAGCCATAAACGGTCGTCCCAGGAGCAGAGAAACCTCAGATCCTTCGCTCATCTCCACAACCTGAAAATCAGTGGGCACCAGACAATCTCCTACTTTAACAGGCAAAGCATGGATAGTACCGTATGGAGGTGAGGTGGAAGAGTTTGCAAACTTGAGAAGCAAAGTAGGGGGTCTTATATCAGCCTTCAACTGTTCGGCAATTCCCCTTGATATCACATTGACGCTAGACCCTGAGTCAACGAGAGACGCATCGAATTCAACTCCAGAGATAGAGCATGGTACCGCGAATTTCCCTGGGTCTTTCCTCTGTTTCAATTACCGCGGCTGTAGTGATTTGCGTCTTGCCTCGATAAAGAGTGCCTTAATTTCTTCCTCAGTTTCTCTGCAGTCTTTGAAGTGACTTAGCAGAGGCCAGTCCTCTAGAGTTTCTTCAAAAGTGTACGAGTCGGGAATCCTTCGTACCCTCTTCTCAAAGCCACGCAGCTGCTTTGGAGTGATAGGATCTCTGAGATGTTTAGGAATAGGATTCTGCTTCTTGGGCTTGCAAACTCTTTCTCCGATCACCTCAGGTGTTTTCAAAAATTCTGGCTCGTTCTGCGAGGGGTATCGATCGACACTAGGTAGGGTATCGATCGATACTGTCGCTGTTGAATCGTCCCTGGCAGCTATATTATCATCATCAGAAAGAAGCTCCGCGTTCGGGTTATCCAGCAAATACTTGCATCTAGCGTCCTCCCATTCCTTCCTTGTCAGCTTAGGAACTACAGGATAAGGCATCCGGGGTATATACACTCGCTCTGCAACTACCTTAGGCGCCACTGTCGAAGTCTCAGTTGTCTCCTCAGAAATCGCCTCAGTATCGACCGATACCAATGGGGTATCGATCGATACACGGGTTTTGGAGTTCCAATTCGTCATCTTCTTGAAGTTCCACCCCCCCCCCCACTTTGCTTCTCAATGTCCACATTGAGAGGAGAAGGAGCTTCTCTTGGAGGTAAGACCGTACCACTTCGTAAGGTGATGGCGTTTACATACTCCTTAGGATTAGCTTCGGATTTGCCCGGGAGTTGACCTTGTGCGCGTGAAGAAGAAGCAACACCTTTGTTCTCCATTTGTTTTACCTTGGAGTTCAAAGCTTCAATCTTTATGTTGAGGTCATTGTAAGAGCAATCCACCCGCGTGTTGATCTCCGCTTGTCCCTTGAGTAATTGTTGGAACATGGAGCTCAAATCAAGCTTCTAAACCGTTCCCAAGCTTCATTGAAGGATTTGGTTCCGCGTTGTGTGAACCCCGAGATTTCGTTCCTCAACTTGGCGGTTCTTGAAGGAGAAAATAACTTTGCCCTCAAGCAAACAAACAAGTAAAGAGAGAGGTTTGAAAGTGGAAGATCAAATCCGAGAATATTAACAAAAGAATTCGAATCAATGCCCTTAAGAGAAGTTATATGATGCACAAACAACCTCTACTTTAAAAGATTTAGCCATACTCTTTTCAAAACGAAATGGGTCTAAGCCTTAACATCCACAAGCATTCCTATATTCCAACTCTTTGACATTCATTAAGTGCAAATGGTGAATCATGCTCATACAAATCAAGTGAACTCATTTGGCTAAGGGAGATTTCTTGAGATAAAAGTGATCTCAAACAATGTGGGTATTCCGATGCAAGGGATCTCTCATGAAAGAACGAACTTCGGCAAAATGCTAAGAGTAAGGATCAACCGATACATACAAGGATGACTTCCATCTACCCAATGCCCCGATATGAACTTCACTCCTACTTCTAAACCCAAGGTGACCCTTCCTAAGCTACCCTTTTTTCACAAGGTCGTTTGCCTTCTTAAACCACAATGTTTCATCACTTCTTTTCCTTTCAAACACTTTAGGGGATTTTCGTCTTCGCCTTATGAGCAAATGGTTTGGCTTTCACAAGTTTCTTTCCCTAGCTCTTCTTTTGCTTTCTCTAGTCTCTTTCATTTCTTTTCTAACTTGGGCCATTTTGGCTTTTTTTCTTTATTTTCGAAGCTGGAGACTATTTTCTTATCACTTTGAGCTAAACCAACTCTCTTTTGCCAACCATCTCAATCAATTGCTTATCCCCATCTTCTCCTCCCATCTCTTTCCATTTTTTCCACTCTCTCTTTTCTTTCAATCAATCACCCATAACCCAAACCTATCCATCCTAGCCTATGTCTAGCTCAATGATGTGTGAGCTAGTTCTACATGGAAGCTTCTCCTTGTCATTCCAAACTCAACACTTTTTGCTAAGTTCATTCGAAATTAGGCCTCACGACACACACTAGTAATGTAGGCTTGAAAGAAGGTTAGGGTTAAGAGAGAGTGGTAAAAGGAAGAAGATAGCTCAAATATGTATATGATATCCATGAGTTCAACTTTTCAATGCATGAGCATGATAATTCCAAGTCAAAATTAGAGTCCAAATAATAGATAGAGTTGGAATCAAATCTAAGCATGCTTCAACCAAGACATAAACATTCAAAACGCGAAATTAAAGCATGAATCATCCTTAACTTCGTGATCGTTCAAATGCATCAAAGAACTCCTAACGAGGGCATTAAATCAAGCTCTTAAGTTTATATTCTACATGGATAGTTCTCCCAATTCAAGTGAGTGTAACCCTATATGCTATGCATCTAGACTCAATCCTACATGAAATGCACAAATGTTCAAAAAATTTCAAATTTATTGAAAATGCATGATATGCAAGAGACTCAAGATGCAAAAGGCAAAATAAGATCACAAAATACATGATTAGACACCGGTCCCTCCCCCAAACTTAAATCACAACGTCTCGGTGTGAAAGAAGTTCAAGAGAGAGATCAAAAACAAAAGATAAAATGCAAAGACTCAAAAGGAAAATAGATACTTACAAAGGAGGAGTGAGATTAGCGGAATGGAGATGGTGAAGAGAGGAGTGTGACACGTTGTTGCTCAAGCCCTCCTTCCGCCACATACCACGACCTTGGACCCAAGAGACCCTTATTGACTAGCTTGTTTTGTGTCTCAAGCTCGACAAGGGATATGCTCGGGGAGGTTCCCAAGGGGCGCGTTTAACGTCACTAGCTTGACGGTTGCTTCCTCATTGTCACTCCCTTCATGAAACTCACAAGAGAAGTGAAAAGATTAGCAACAAAAGAAAATAAAAAGCTCTAGTCTTAAGAAGAATCAAAATCCTAATGATCAATGCTAAACCTCCTCGGCAACAGCGCCAAATTGATAGTAGGATTTTTACTAGTCAATTGTAGTATTTGAGATATCGAACCACGGAGGTTAAGATTGAAGCACTATGAATACATGAATCTTCTTAAGCTAGAGCAAATGTTTTTGGGTTTTATGTTTATGGGAAAAGAAACAAATGCAAAAAAGAAAACAAAGATAGAGGTGTTGGATCAGGGAATGAACAATCAAATGAATAATTAACAATCAAACAATGAATCATTTGGAAGCATTAATCACTATCCTAGAACATGGAATTCACAATTATGACTAATCCACCGTCGTGGCGCTAATCACTTTGTTAGTCACCAAATCAAGAACAAACCATCGTTTGTGATAAGATGATTAACAAGCATTAATCTTTAATCCCACTTAGTTCTCTAATCACCCTAGACATCAACTCTCGTTGGCTAGGCAAGAAAAGCTCACAAAAGGTTTTGTTCAAGCAATTCATTTAAACTCGGGTTAGGAGTGAAATGCCTAAGTTCGAGACTCGAATCGATAAATCTAATCTAGCACTAACACCGTTTACTCGAATCTCTCCCTAATGCATGGGATGAGACCAAAAATCCTAAGGTGTAGCTCTAGATTGGTTTGTCACGTCAACTAGAGCTACCTAATCTAGGTGTAGTTCTAAACTTTCGTTTAGCTTATCAAATCTAGCATTAAGAACCAACCTAAGTGAAAGATCTCATAAGAATCAACCTAAATCATCATCATCTAATCATCAAGACAATTAACTAATGATGCTAATAGACACAATCAATGCTAATCCTTAAGTTAAGATCACTAATCTTGATTAATTCTCTTTCAAAGAACTAATCACTATGTTAATTATCAAATCCATTAGCCAATTCCTATTTATGGATTATCAATTAGCAAGCATTAAGAATAATAACAAGATCAACCAAAATACACCCTAGACAACTAATCCCTTAGGCTAGGAGCATAAATCCCTTGAATAGTTCATCAAGGCATTTCATCAAACACTTGGTGTGCATGAAATGCCTTATGATCTAGATCTACTTTCTCAAGCTAGATCTAGCATTAGGAACACTAAACAAGAAAGGAATGCAAGGATTAAGAACATAAGTATCAAGAATCAATTATCAAATCATCTAAATCAAGCTAAATCTAAGATCCAACAAAAAAGGGGCCTAAGGCCTAAACATGAAGAACACAAGAGAAAAAGACATAAATATAGATAAAATGCATTAATGTAAAGATAAGGGTAAAGAAATCTTCTCTAGAGTGGCATTTATATGAAGAACAATCAAAATCCCTCCAAAATCATAAGAAGAGTTTCGGATAAAACCTAACTCTAGAAAAAAGAAAGCTTAGATCTAAAAAAATAGGGTTTTCAATATTTAAATGAGTTTGGGTCGGACCGGGTCAACCCGGAACAAACCAGGTTTTGACCCGGTCAAGTCTTTGGTACGTCTTCAGTGAATCGGTCATACCTCCTGAACCTGACATCCGAATGACCTGAATCCAAGTCCTGTAGACAGCTAACGCGTCCCTCTACAACTCTTATGAAGATCAATTGAGTTGATTCATAACGGAAGGCCTTCGTTTTGCCGGTTATTTGGACGGTGTCATTTTCTCTCGGCCAGACGGACATACCTTCTGTAAATCCGTATTATCTCCCTATCCATACGTCCAAATAACCCGATTCAAACTTCTGTGTAAAGCTGATTCACTCCTCTACAACTTTCGTGAAGAGCACGGAGGCTAATTCGGAGTGGAGACCCTTCAATACCGATGTCACAAATTGGTATTGTACATCGGTACTAAGGGAATTTTCCCTCTGTTTGCACACCGAGCAGTTGCACCAACCAGTGACCTCTGTATTGAAGAAACCGTCTCGGCCAGACAGACATGTCTCTGGTAAATCAACCATATCTCTCAAACTACACGTCCGAATGACTTGATTCTAACTCCTATGGACAGCTAACGCACTCCTCTACAACTTCTATGAAGATCATTGAAGCTGATTCAGATCGGAAGGTTTCCGTCCAGCCACATCTTTCCGGCGTGTCGGATGCGCTCTTCTTTCTCTTGATGCTCAACCACTCCAATCATCCCAAATGTCTCTAAAACACCTAAAAAACACTCCAAATGAATGCAAAACTCACTAGTACCTAATGCAAACACCTAATACTCTAATAAATACCAAAATGCTATAAAAACTATGCAAGACACATGCATGAGACACAAAACACCAAATAATATGCATGCTAAAAGATGTAAAATCTGGGATTATCAGGGCTACTCTGATCAGAATGGAATAAATGTAGCCATGTTCTCGCATTATGGTCTTGCTAGCCTCTGGTGGTGAGTGAATTCCGAGCTCCTCCTTTGTTGTCTCCGCGACCACAAGTTCCTTCGAATATGTTTTTGGCTCATTCGACAAAGACAAGTGTGTTATGGGCTCTAAGGCAAATAATTTCTCAGATTTTTCCAGGAAAAGACTTACCTTGAATCGTATCTTCTCTTTTGCTCTTGCTTGCGTCACACAGACATCCAAACGGTCCAATGGGGCAAGTGTGATCTTCCGGTTATTGAAACTGAAAGAGTATTGGTGTGTCCTCCCATTGTTTGACACCTCTCTGTCATATTGCCACGGCCTGCCTAGGAGGACGTGACCAGCTTCGATTGGTTCAACATCACACACCTCTTCATCCTGGTAGTCACCGATTGAAAAAGGGATTTTTACTTGTTTGGACACGTTTAGCTCCTCTTTTTCATTCATCCACATGATTTTATATAGTCTAGGGTGGTTGGTGGTAGTAAAACATAGCTTCGCAATCATCAAACAACTAGCCATGATAGTACATGAACCGCTATCAATGATAAGATGACATACCGTGTCTCTCACGGTACATCGGGTGTGAAAGAGATTCTCCCTTTGGGTTGTGTATTCTTCAACCACTTGAGTGTTTAAAGCTCTTAGTACGACCAGAGACTCTCTTTCATCAGCATACTCAATGGTTTCCTTATCATTTTCCGGTTCTACTTCATCTTGTGACTCATATTCACCGGATGGTAATACGATCATCACTCTTGTGTTTGGGCAGTCACGTGAGTTGTGTCGTCGTCCTTTTCAGCTATAACAATCCAGTTCACGTGTGTGGTAAGGAGTAGAAGACTTACCTTGCTCTTGGTGCACATCTCTATAGGAGTCATGCGGTTTACTTTTGAATCGAGATTCAATTTCAAGGTACTTTCTTTTGTCATTGGCATGAGATGGGGGTGCACTCCATGCTGGTAGATTATACTTAGCTTTCTGGGCAGTGGAGGTCTTCTTCTTTATCTGCTTCTCTACTTGGATGAAAAGGTGCAACAGCTCGTGAAGTTCATGGTACAGTTTTATCTCCAATTTTCTAGCGATCCTATCATCGAGGCCTTCAATGAAATGGACATGAGTGTCTCATCGGACTCTTCTAACTCCAATTTGTTCCTCAAGATCTCGAACTCATCAAAATATTATTCCACCGTCCTCTGTCCTTGGTATAATTTTTGGAATTTTCTTTGAAGGTCTTGGTGGTAGTGAGGTGGAACGTATCTCCGATTGAGTAGGGTCTTCATCTCCACCCAAGAAGTGAGTGGACCATCTCTGTAGTGTGTCCTCTCGGCCATCTCTCAATCCCATCAAGCAAGGGCGTGATCAGTTAGTTGGGCAGCCGCAAATGTGACTTTCTTTGGCTCCGGATAGTTGTAGCACTCGTATATGTATTACATACGCCTTTCCTAATCAAGGTAGGCATCTGGCTCTACCTTCCCAGCAAAGGTAGGTGGTATCATCTTAAAGTAATTCGTGTTCTGACCTTGACCCTCTTCACGGACCCGTCTTCGGTTCATTGGATCTCTCCGACGGTGTTGTTGTGGATCTGGGGCTCTGTTTTGGTCAGGTAGCAAGTCAACCTCAAGTTCTGGCATGTTATCATCATGCTGGTTTGCTTGGTGTGGTGGAACGTCTCTGTTTGAAACATTGGGGTGAGCTTCCACACGGCCAAGTCTCTCGCATATGTTGGGGATTCTTTGATCTAGCCGTAAGCCCATGTTTCTCATCTTGGTTTGAAAGGCATTGAAATTTCGTGCCATGGTGACTACGGGGTCTTCTGTTACATCTCCCATGTTACCTAGCACAAGGAAATTCAAACAAAATCAAAGTTTTGTTCAAACCAAAAGAACAACACAAAACAGAAAATTTTTACAAAACATTTCCAGTTTAGCTTTGCTTGGATTAAAACTAACAAATCGATTTCTAAAATTGCAAAAACAATTTTTATGGTTTATATATTGGATTTTGAAAATAAAACAACATGAGAAAATTTTGTCAGGGTTTTTATGATTTTTATAAAATTGAAACAATAGTACTAGCGATAAACGAATTTTTTATTGGTTTTTATGAATATAATGAAAACAAATGAAAATTAAAGAAATGAACGAAATAACCTGATAGATAAGAAATGAACGAAATAACTCGTTAATCAAATAATGGAAATATTCAAATATATGTAAAACCTACCTTTGCCTTTTGTAGTGTGTCTTGCTATGGTATGTCATGTGTCTAGATATGGTATGCCGTTGATATGATGGAAATGGACAGTTCGAGTAGTGCCTTCAACAGACCTCCAAATACACAATCGGTCATTTCTCAAGTTGTTGAAGGCATCTTATGGGCTTGGACTTGTTTGATGCTATATTCTTTGGAATTGGATTCTCCATGGATAAGAATAACTTGGTGCATGTAGTTGGGTAGAAAAAAGTGGCTTGTTCGAAAGATGGTTGTTGTTTTCTTCTCGGTTAGACTTTTCTCGACTGTGAAATAGAATGGCTCGACCAGATTACAAGTTTTTCTTAACAATCTTCGAGATATGTTGACCATGGGGTTTTCTGGTGTAGTTGTTGCATTGGCGTGTAAATGGCTCAAGCGTTTGGAAGATGCTCAAGGTTTTGGCTCCTGAGTGCATTTAAGACCGTTGTTATGTAGGCGTTGAACTTGTCTCGGATGGAGCGTGCTATCGATCTTGTCATTGGTATGTCGGGTACTGATGCACGTCTCTTTTGTCGAGACGTTCATGTTTTAAAATTATAAAAACTTAGGTCTGCAAGTGCACATATGTGCGTTTTATGACTTAGGGTATCGATCTACAGAGAATCTACGCATGTATGCAAAAACCTATAATGGATTAGTGTAGAAGTCTAAGACAAAGATGTTTTTGATGGGGGTGTCACAAATCAGTATGCTAAGAAAGAAAAGAAAATGATGTAAACTAATTATAACTACACTACAAAAAAAAGCATCTATGACATCACTTAAATTGTATCACAAAAATAAATGATATTATTTTGAATCATTTATTGGCAATTGATATAAAAAAATATAGTTTAACATCAATTGATAACTGATTTTACTATTAGTTAATTTAACATCGATTCAATCCTAAATGATACAAAATTTTATTAATTTGGATCACTTTATGAGAAGTGATACAAAAATATGAATGTACATCAATTAGAAAACGATGCATCTACAATTTTTTGTTAACATCATTTTAAAAAATGATACAAATATTATATCAATAAAAAATTATGCTAATAAATTTTCAATTAATTAAATATACTTTTAATTACCTTTGATGTTTGTCCCACATCGAGAACTAAGGAAGGAAGTGAGAAGTACAATTTATCTACAGATTCTTTTTTTTTTGTCAACAGCCTTAATACCTATTCCGATTCGGTGAACCAAATCGGGGGTATCGAGTTTACATAAGTGAAATCTGATGGGTAGACGCGAGCACCTCGTACTAACTTTTCTGCCAATGTGTTGCTCGCGCGTGGGATGTGTGTAATAGAGAAAAAGGTGAATACCTCCTTGCTCCTCTTGAACTCCTCCAAATATAGTGTAAAAGTCGGCCACTCCTTGGGTGTAGACACCATCTTCACCAACTCTGAGCAATCTGTTGCAAAGGCTATCGCCATCTTGTGATTTGCAATCATGCAATGCATCGCCCAGATGAGCGCTTCCAATTCTACGTGCAGCGGGGATAAACTTGTTCGCAGATTACGGGACCCCATAATTACTCCTTCGACTCCCTCCTGAAAGCAGAACCATCCTAGACCAGAATAGTTATCCGTTTCCTTCCACGAACCATCAATATAGCATGTCAGTCCATTATATTCATCTTGTTGACCTGTATTATGACCGATTTGTTGGGAAGTTATGTCTGGTTTGCTATACTGTGCCGTTTCCCAAGTTATTGCTTCTGTTTCCGCTATCCGCAGAATCTCCTGTGGATTTCTATTCACATTTGAGAACACCTTGTCGTTCCTTGCTTTCCAAATATTCCACACAATCCAAGGAAACATTGTATTCCTTTCCTCTTTTGGGAGTCTCCAAAAGAGATTATCAAAATTGGAGAAAACCGATGTCATCGGAAAAACTCTCGGGGTTGATGGAATATGAGAGAGTGCCCATGTTTGTAGCGCTGGTGGGCATTCAAACAGAACATGGTTAATCGTTTCCCCCTCCGCTCCACACCGAGGACATTGGGTATCACAATTTATTCCTCGAGCGCGTAAATTTGCTGAAACCGAGAGACATCCCGAAATGGTTTGCCAAATGAAATGTTCCAATTTCGGTGGACATGTTAATTTCCATGTACGTGCCTGTAATTTCTTTATATCCGGACCGTAGAAGTAATTTCTGCCATTGTCTGGGTTTTGTTGTTCAATCTGGTATCCCGACTTTACCGTATATTTTCCTTTTTTGTATAGTGCCAACCAAGAGTGTCTGGTCGATATGTGCTGCTGATGGGTATACCGCGAATAATTTCCACATCGGCCGGGTCGATAATTGCATTTATCAACTCCCAGTGTCGCTGGATCAACCAAATGATTGACCCTAAGATTGGGATAATAATTATACCCCTTACATGTTGCTGACCTCGGGGGAGAAGATGGTATCCAAGGATCATTCCATACTAAGATGGAGCCACCTGAACCAACTCTTTTAATGAGCCCTTTTGTAACCAGAGGAGTATGATCTTATAGGATCTAATGGGTCTATGTTCCGAAAGTAACGACCCTTGAAAACTCGAGTAAATAACGAATCCGGTTTTTCCATTAGCCACCATAGTTGTTTTGCCAGCAGTGCCGTGTTAAATTCCTCTATTGTTCGGAAACCAATTCCACCATCTGATTTGCTCCGACACATCTTCTTCCAAGCTATCCAATGCATCCCTTTTTGGTTTCCGTCGGAACTCCACCAGAAATGCCCTGCCGCACTAGTTAATTTTGCGGGAATTGACTTGGGTAGTCGAAAGCATGACATAACAAAAGTCGGCATAGCCGATGCTACCGATTTCAGCAAAACCTCTTTACCCCCTTTGGTTAGTAGCCTTGATGTCCATCCATTAACTCTGTCATTATGTCCAGGACGAGATAAAACAATTGTTAGGAATCCAAAATATGGGAGGGGTGGGTACTTATATGGGTCTCCCGGAAAGTCTCGGAGGAGCAAAGAGCAAGATTTTTAATTTCGTCGTAGAAAGACATAATTTATCTACAGATTCTAGAAACCAATATTGATGTGTTATCATAGATAAAAATAAATAAATTATTTGTGAAATAATTTATAATATAATATTAAAATAATTTATAAAAGTTAGTACTAATTTTAAATTATCAAATTATTACACATATTTTAAAGTTGATAATTATAATGTAATATTACCATCATTTATATTAATTGATGCAAATCTTTAACATTATTTTTTGCAACTTACACAAATTAACATTGATTACAATAATCGATGCAAATATTTATATCAATTGCTTAAACTGATGCAAATATTTATCTCAGTTGCTTAAACTGATGTAAAATATTTTCACAATTGATGTAAATATTTGCATCCCCACTTTCAGAGTCACTTATTTAAGTGATGAAATTTTTTTTTACATCATTTATAACTAATGCAAATCTGTAAAATAAATGAAGTGAAACACACTTTTTGTAGTGCTAAGCGTTGGGTCTTCAAGAGATATCGTAGAGGTTCAAATTGATTCAAACAAGATAACAAAGCTTCTAATTGATTCCACAAACTCGAACACATAATTGTGTGTAACCTACTCTCGTAGAGCTAAATACCTAGATCTAAACCACTTAGTTACTCGACTCTCGTTGGTAACTACGCAGAAAAATCATCAATAGAATCATGTTCATCAACGTTCACAAAGCCCTATAACTATGTTTTCGTATCTTATAGCACAATTTCTCTCCTAAGCTAGTTCCGGTCATTAAATTCAGCATGTTAGTGGTCTTATCAATCCTAAGCCCATCAACTAGTTAACTACGCTAGCTTCAGGCAATAAGAACAAACCAAAAAGAAATAACTTTTAGAAATTGAGTTATGTTTAATACTTGTTATCTTTATCAATCATGAAATCATCTTTGATAGAACCCTTTTAAACCCAACTAATTAAACTACTCAGACATAATCATGCAAAGCAAAAACGTGGTTGATGATTGCATAATCCATAAAACAGAACATAATTAAAAGGGTTTAAGAGAGATCTTTATCTCCCTAAATCTAAGAACAAATAACAAAAGTAAAAGTTTGGTGCTAAGAAATTCATAACTAAAAGAGGCACTTGAATTAGGGTGTCTAAAACAACATATTTATAGGTCTTGAGCTCTTTAAAAGTCGTCTAGGGCTTTTCCTTGTCCAAACCGGCAAAGGATTTGAGTTGGGCTTGCAAACGGGCTTGGTCTGGGGTGAAACTGTGCTGGCCGTGCGAAAAGTGTTATGGGCGCAGAGAAAGACTCTCTGGCCGTGGGCACGACCCTTATGGGCATGGGAACGAGCCTTCTGGGTGCGGCCAGATGTGTTTTCTCCTTGCTTCTGCTTCTGCTTGACAGCTTGATGGGGTTTCAGTACTCTTGATGTATCTTAAGATTGAACAGTTGGATTTTCCTCAAACCAGTTGGAAATGAAAGGAGGTTTATTCATGTATCTTATGTCCAGATTTGGGTTTGATCAGACGGTGAGAATGTCGCCATCTTGTGTCGAACTTCTGACTGTTTAAAACTGTCCAAAACGGGGTTTTGCTCCAATTTGCATTTTTGTTTTTGCCTTGATAACCTAAAAAGAATCTTGACATTACAAATATGTGATAATCATAATCAAATACTTAAAAACCGAGTGAGACAATTATTAATGTGCTCGAAAACTAAATGAAAAATGGATAAAAACACAGTTATATGAGGTACCAAATGGACCTATTGAGTGGGTTCCTGCTGGATGCCCTCGTCATTTCCTCGCTCTTGAAAAGGTTTTGACCACAAAACATATTTTCCCCCGCGTCAAAGCTAGCCAAATCAGTCATAATAAAACTAGATAAGATGTTAAACTCACCAGGGAGCTGGTCCAAGCGGTAGGCGTTGTCATTGATCTTCTCCAACGCTATGAAAGGTCCATCTCCTCTTGGACCAAGCTTTGACATCCTCTAGTGCGAAAACCGTTATGGCCTCATATGTAACCAAATCCATTCTATAGGTTTAAAGACTACTTTCTTTTTGTTTGTTAGCTTGCTTCTCGTACTACTATGTTTTTCTCATGATATCTTTAATTTTTTTGTCGAACCCATTTGGGCCCAAATGGATCTAAATTGAAATGGCAAAAAATTATCATGAATGGGAAATGGGAAAATATGGGCCATTGACTAACTGAGTAAAATTATAAGTGGTGTAATTTATCCCACATTGGAAAATTGAGTAGAAAACTTCTAATATATATAAGGAGAGAACTTACACATAAGTTCAGAAGGCTACACCATTGTGTATGCTAAAGAGGAGAGACCGAACCACACACACGCGCCGCCACTACCGTCGGGCTCTGATGCGTACATAATTTAACTAAGTTTCAGGTTTTAAATTTATAACCCTAAAAGTCTGCAACTGCACTGATGTGCGTTGTAGTACTTAGGGGTCGAACCATAGATTTTTTTTTTGTTTCGGTATGAATCAATCTGAAACTTAAATCAAACTAGAACAAAATTTATTTGGAGTTGGTTTTGTGTCACTAAATTCTAAACTAGAAAGCCGAATAAGCGAGGTTGTGAATAATTAAACGAAATGCTAGGCATTCGAGAACTCTCTAGGGATCATGGTCGATTATCACAAGCGATTGATTAAGATTTTTAAGACGAATTTTTATCGTTCATTGTTTCTTGAACTTGGAACACGGAAGTATGTGTAGCCTACTCTCGTACATTCTACACATCGATAACTTATATACTCGACCAGTAGATTTCGTCTCTGGCCGCGCATAAAGTTATGATGACCAAAAAAGTTCAATAACGCTCACAATCCCTCTACAAGTATGCTTTCGTATCTTGTAGTGAGATTGCTCGCTTACCCTAGTTCAAGCATATTGATCCAGAACTTTCGTGGTTCTAAAAATACATAAGTTCAGTCGCAAGGTAATTAATCAAGCAAACACGCATTAATAATAAGGATAAGACGAAGAACCCTAATTGAAGGTCTTAATCCAAAAACATAATGATTAATCGATCCATAAGAGCTCCTTGGGATCCCTATGCCCAACGAGGGAACTACTCAATCATAGCAAAACAAAACATCCTAATAGTAATAAATGATTGCATAAATAATGAAATAGAATAGATGAAGACGGAGATTGATGATGATCACCTCACGGCTCCTCCTCTTCCTCGGTGATGGCTTTCTCTCTCTCTCTCTCTCTCTCTCTCTCTCTCTCCTTTTGGTCTAAAAATGAGCTCCCCTCTTAGGATGACCTAAAACGAGTATATATATATAGCTTTCTTCTTCGTCGAAAACGTTTAGGGTTTTGAGTTGCAATGACGGAATTGGCATCAGGATTGAAACGGAGTCAAATAGGTCGCACATGGGTTGGTTGTGGGTGCGTTGTCTCTGACCACGGCAAAGTGCTTATTGGCCACGGGCGGGTCTCCTCTTACCGCAGTGAAATGCATGTTGGCCACGGGCACGGCTCCTCTGCCCGCGGTGGCTATGCTTCAAGGCAGCTTCGTCTTACAGGTTATAGCACGTTTGGAGCATTATTGGAATTATTGGAGCTTTCTGGAGCAGTTTGAAGCAAAAGCTGAAGTCGTGTTGCTGAGTACCTATTTTCACGACAAGCATCGATCGATACCCATCGCAGCAAGACACGACCCGCGAGTTTTCCAAGACTTGAAGAATTGCAAAAGTGCCCAGAAGTCTTTAATAATTACAAGAAGACCCCAAGTCGTGATTTAGGTTATTTATAGGATTTTTACAGCCAGTTTGTTGGCTAAGCTTTATTTTGTATGATTTAATTTACTTTGGTTTTAGAGAGACAAGTCTGAATCTCCCTTCGTCCGAGATCAGATCTCAAAACCTCTTGTTATTCTTTCTATTCTATTGATGATTTATTCAGTTATGTTGATTGTTTCATTCTTCATGTCTGAGTAGATCCACTTTAGGTTTAGGGTTTTCTCATAAAGGATTTCTTTGAATGCTAGGTTGATTAGTTTATAGGATTCACCATCTGAAATAGTTCTTCATCTTAGGTTGTGTTCAAAGCTAATTCTAGGTTGACGAATCTGGAATTTAGATCTTAGGATAATTGATTAGGCACGACAGTGCGATTAATTACCTGATAGAACCTAGGTGAGCAAATTGATTATTCGCAAAGAGATTTGGTTTAATTGATTTGTGAACATATCAAGCCTGATATTAAAGGTGATTTAGACTTTAGGATTCGCAAAGAGATTTGGAATTCCTAGGATTTAGATTTAGATAATTCTCGCAACGACAGTTGGTTAATTATATCTCAGTGATTTGAGTTCAAGAACTGCGCTAAATCTGAATCCTGCTAGTTAGTTTATCTGCATTCATTGATTTCCTGAGAAAAACCCCGAGCCTATATTTTCCCAATTGAATTACAACTCTTTTAATTTCTGCACTGCTTTCAATTACATCTATTTGGCTTAGCTTAATTCGATACTATACAATCTATTGTGCATCTCTGTGAGTCTTTGTGGTTCGACCCCTAGCTATATTACAACTACTGCTTTAGTACTGTTAGGGTATTAATTTGAGCACATCAAATTTGGCGCCGTTGCCGGGGACTCAATTCGCCATTAGATTTTAGTCTGAGAATTTCGACTAAGTTCGTCGGTATCGATCGATACTCTGTAGTATCGGTCGATACTCGTCGTCTTCTTTTGTTGATATCGATCGACACCACTTGGTATCGATCGATACTCAACGTATTTGTTTTGGTTACTTACGTGCCTTGTCTAGTGTTTTGTTTTCAGGTGTATGCATGTTCGTGAAACCACAAGCAACAAGAGCACTCAGCTAGTTGAATTGTCACTGGAACAGCTAGCACTTGTGAAACACACAAACAGAAAGCCCAAGCAAACATCAGGGATGAACAACCCAGTGGTTTTAATAGCTGATGAAGTTGGAGTTCTGAGAGACCAAGAGGGTCATGTGTGCAATGAGAGAGGGCAGCGACTCGATGAAGCTGGAAACGTCGTTGTCCCTGCTGCTGTTATTGAGATTGTCGCGCCAGCTGGGCGCGCCAACGTTTGGAATGCTGCAGGTGATCGAGCTAGGACACTTGGCGAGCACAACAGACCTGATCAGTTCTATGCCAATCGATCTGCGATTCGCATCCCAACTTTTCAGAGGAACGACTTCGAGCTGAAGCCTGCGTACTATGCTCTCGTGAGTCAGAGTCCTTTCCATGGCCTACCTCATGAGCATCCTATGGATCATATCGAGAGATTCGAGGACTTGGTCACTGGGATGAAGTACAATGGAGTGCCCAACGAGTTCCTATTTTGCAAACTTTTCCCATACTCTCTTGGTGGGGATGCTGCTTATTGGCTGAAGCAGTTAGCTCCTGATTCTCTAACTACATGGGATGAGACCAAGAATGCATTCTTGTGCAATTTCTATGATGATGCGAGATCTGAAGAGCTCAGGAACAAAATTTTCCAGTTTTCTCAAGGTCTGACAGAAGCATTCTAGGCTGCTTGGATTCGTTTCAAGTCTTATCAGAGAGATTGTCCACACCATGGGTTCTCTCAGGTTCAGCTGCTGGGCATTTTCTACAGAGGGATTGATTGGAGGTACCAGATGGGTATGGATGCTGCGAGTAATGGGAATTTCAACACCAGGTATCCAGATGATGCAGTCGTGCTGATTGAGAACTTGGCGTCTAGTAATAGCACCAAGAATGCTGATTTCGAGAGGAAGAAGAAAGCTACAGGAATTGATGGATCGCAGATTGCTGCAGTTCAAGCTAAGCTGGATATTTTGATTGGGAAGTCGAAAAAGACTGTGCACTTTGCTGACGGAGTCGATAATATCGGTGGAGCTGAAGTGGAGGATTGTAACTATGTTGGTGGTTCTGGATTTCAGGGTCAGCAGTTTGGGTACAACAACAACCGAAACTTCAACAACAACAATCGCAATTACGGGAACTCTTCGTATCAGCCCATCTCTCCAAAATCCACAGAGAATAAAATGGAACTCATGATGGAACAGCTTCTTCGGGGACAAGAGAAATTGCAGGGGGATTTCAATGGGAAGTTTGACTCTCTGTACATTGATCTAAATGGAAAAATCGAAGCCATCAATCTTTGCCAGAGGAAGTTGGAAACTCAGGTCGCTCAGACAGCAGCAGCTGTAAAGAGACAAGAAGGCTTTCTTCCAGGAAAGACTGAGAATCCAAGAGCACACGTCAATGCAATCACCATAAGATGTGTTAAGGGAGCCACTGCAGTGGTAGAAAAGGCTTTTGATGCAGGAATTTTCGACAATGTTGTTGAAGATGACGATTGGGATTCTGAAATCGCCCAAGTATCGATCGATACCAGCCACTATCGATCGATACCAGTCCAGACACTTGCACGAGAGGATCCAAAATCAGAAGTATCGATCGATGCTCCTTCTGTGTCGATCGATACTGAGGAGCATGTTGAAAAGAAGCCTGAGATTGTCAAGGAGAGGGTGTATAAACCCAAGATGCCTTATCCTATACTTCCTAAGCTGACAAGGAAGGAATGGGAGGACGCTATATGCAAGTATTTGCTGGATAAGCAGAATGTGGAGCTTCTTTCTGATGATGATGTATCTGCCAGGGATGATTCAACTGCACTAGTATCGATCGATACCCTACCTGGTGTCGATCGATACCCTTCGCAGAACGAGCCAGAAACTGTGAAAATACCTGATTTGATTGCAGAAAGAGTTCGCAGTCCCAAGAAGATAAATTCTATTCCTCAACATCTCAGAGACCCCATCACTCCAAAGCAGCTGCTCGGCTTTGAGAAGAGAGTATGAAGGATACCCCACTCGTTCACCTTTGAAGAAGCTCTAGAGGGCTGGCCTCTGCTCAGTCACTTCAAGGATTGCAGAGAAACTCGGGAAGAAGTTGAAGCACTCTTTATCGAGGCAAGACGCAAGTCACTACCCCTGAGGCAGTTAACCCAGAGAGAAGACCCATGGAAATTCGCGTTTCCATGCTCCATTTCTGGAGTTGAGTTCGATGAGTCTCTCGTTGACTCAGGGTCTAGCGTCAATGTCATATCGAGGGGAATTGCTGAACGATTGAAAACTGATATAAAACCCCCTACGATGCTTCTCACATTTGCAAACTCCTGCACCTCACCTCCATATCGTACTATCCATACTTTGCCTGTTAAGGTAGGAGATTGTCTGGTGCCCACTGATTTTCAGGTTGTGGAGATGAACGAAGCATCTGAAGTTTCTTTGCTCCTGGGACGACCATTTATGGCTACTGCTGGCGCGATCATAGACACACCTAATAAGAGACTCTCTTTCTCTTACATTGACGGAGGGATCTACTATGATGTCATTCCCTCTGGAGGTGCTCCCACACATGTCTCATGCTTCACTGTTGTCACAAGAGAGACGTTGGCAGTTGATCTTTTGGAAGAGCCTCCTGATGAGCCTACTGTCGCAGACATTTCAGCTGAACCGCCCAGCATTCTCAAAGAAGTTGTCAAGAAGGTCAAAGCAACAAAGAAGAAGGCAAAGAGCAAAAAGGTCGAGAATCCCCATGTCACATTGATTCCTCAGAAGTGTGATGGAGATTCGATTGAGTACAAGGTGAAGTGCAAAGGAGCCTCGAGGCCATTCTCTAAGGCTAGAATTCTTCTTACTTCGGAGCTGAAAGAGAAAGGACAGGTGTTTGTGGACAGCATGATGAGCAGAACTCTGACGCTAGCGATGTCACGTTGTAGAGCCTGTTTTGATGCAAGCTCGCACTCTTATCCAGCCTGAAGGGCGTTACAGTCAATCTAATGACGTAAAACGAGCGCTTGGTGGGAGGCAACCCGTTGGTGAGTCTGTTTTTGAGTCGTTCTTCTTTTTATTTTTCGTTCGTTCTGTGTTTGTGTCAGGATAAACAAGGAGCAAACTCGAAATCGCCTGAGTGTCGATCGATACCTTTCAGTATCGATCAATACCCTACGCGATTGAGACATGTTCATGTCGATTTAAGCCTGGTATCGATCGATACTCAATCATGCTGTTTTTGGAGAGACAACTTTGAACTGCTGTTTTCTATTGTTTTCTTTGATGATCTATTCAATCATGTTGCTTTCAATCTCCAGGTCTGAGTAGATCCACTTTAGGTTCAGGGTTCTCATAAGGGTTTTCTCTGAATGCTAGGTTGATTAGTTTATTAGGATTCAACATCTGAATTAGTTCTTCGCTTAGGTTGTGTTCAAAGCTTGTTCTAGATTAGCTACCTAGAATATAGATCTTAGGATAATTGATTAGGCACGACAGTGCGATTAATTACCTGATAGAACCTAACGTGAGCAAATTGATTATTCGCAAAGAGATTTGGTTTAATTGATTTGTGAACATATCAAACCTGAAATTAAAGCTGATTTATTCTTAGGAATTTGCAAAGAGATTTGGGATTCTGAAGTTTAGATTTAGATAATTCTCGCAACGACAGTTGGTCAATTATACTTTAGTGATTTGAGTTCAAGAACCGCGCTAAATCTGAATCCTGTTAGTTAGTTTACCTGCATTCATTGATTTCCTGAGAAATACCCTGAATCTATATTTCTTCCATCGAATTTACAACTCTTTTACTGTTATTGCTTTTGTTTCATCTGATTCGCTTAGCTTGATTCGATACTATACAATCTATTGTGTGATTTCTGTGAGTCCTTGTGTTCGACCCCTACATTTACTGCAACAACTGCTTAGTACTTTTAGGGTATTAATTTGAGCATATCACAAATCTCCCAATCTCTCTCAAGAAGGGTTTTTAGACATGAGAAAAGAGATAAGTTGCAAAAATTAGGTAAAATGGTTTTTATAGTAAATGGGGTCGGACCGGGTCAACCCGGGACAAACCGGATATTAACCCGGCCGAAACCTGGATACGTCTTCAGTGAATCGGCCATAACTCATGAACCTGTCACCCGAATGACCCTAATCTAACTCCAAAAGAAAGAAACCTCAACTATCTACAACGTCTATGAAGAACGTAGAAGCTGAATTGGAGTGGAAACCCTTCGTCTGGGTTGATCTTTCAGACGTCGTATTTAGAGCAGAACTCGTTTGGATGCCAGACAGATAGGTCCTTACTATATTTACCATATCTCTTGAAAGGCAGATCTGAATGACATGAAACTAACACTAAAAGAACGTCCGCTCGATTGGCTATGACTTTCATGAAGACCTCAGATTAAACTGGGCACGGAAAGGTCTTCAATTGGTCTGATCTTTGAGTCAGTTCGGCTGGTGATGTATATTGGATGTTTGGACCGGGTGGAGTTAACCGAGTGGATCTTGCTCGGTTAAGATTGGTCTTTTTCTGTAACCGAGCATGATCTGGGCGGTTAGCTTTGGTCGGTTGAGTTCCCTGTGTTAGGACAAACCCCATTAGACCATGCCGATGTTCCAAGGTCCGTTTTCTCGGCCAGGCGGATACCTCTTCAGTAAAACTGCGGTAATTCACGAACCATATGTCGGATTGTTTTGAATCCAACTCATGTGAATAGAGAACTCTCTGGGCTACAACTCTCATGAAGGTTATCGAGGCTGAATCGGCTTGGAGACCCTCCGGCTGACCAGTTCTTTCGGGCGCTCCAGATGGATTCTCTCTTCCCTTTAGTCTCAAATCTCCAAACGTCACCAAGTGCCTCCAATTACCTAGAAAAACACTCCAAAACATGCAAAGACTCACTAGGACCTAATGCAAACACCTAATACTCTAAATGAGACAAAACAAATAAGAAATGCTATGAAACCCCATGCATATGAGATGAAACATAAGCTAAATGAATGCATGAGAAGGGTAAAATATGAGGATATCAATGATGTCGATCTTTACCGATTTGATTGAGGACATAATGGAGGTTTTCATGTATGACTTCTCTGTCTATGGATCCTCGTTTTCTGTTTGTCTTTCTAATTTATGCAGGGTATTGCAACGCTGCGAGGAAAAGCATCTGGTGTTGAATTGGGAGAAGTGCCACTTCATGGTCAGAAATGGGATTGTCTTGGGTCATCGGATTTCAGAGCAAGGAATTGAGGTGGACAAGGCAAAGATATAAGTAATGAGTGGTCTACAACCTCCTGAGTCTGTCAAGGGGATTAGAAGTTTCCTAGGACATGCGGGGTTCTACAGGAGATTCATCAATGATTTCTCCAAGATCACAAGACCCTTAACCCGACTGCTTTGCAAGGAGGTCAAATTTGATTTTGACAGCGATTGTCTTAAAGCCTTTCACACAATCAAGGGAGCGCTCGTTAGCGCACCAATAGTCCTACCGCTGGATTGGGAGCTCCCTTTCGAAGTAATGACTGATGCCAGCGATTTCGCGGTAGGAGCTGTTTTGGGGCAGCGAAAGGACAAGAAGTTTCATGTTATCTACTACGCCAGCAAGACTCTGGATGACGCACAGTGCAAGTACGCCACACCCGAAAGGGAACTTATTGCCATAGTGTTTGCTTTTGAGAAGTTCCAGTCTTATCCCGTGGGGTATAAGGTCATAGTGCACACATATCACACGGCTTTGAGGTATCTACTCACCAAGAAGGATGCCAAACCTCGACTCTTGCGTTGGATCCTTTTGTTACAAGAATTTGACCTTGAGATCAAGGACAAGAAGGGGATCGAAAATGGCGTTGCAGACCACCTATTGAGATTGCGTGTGGACGAAGAAATCCCTTTAGACGATCGCCTACCTGAGGAGAACGTTTACGCAATTAGCATCGGGAGCAGTGACCACTATACACCCCCACGCCACACCGAGCTCCCTGAAATTCCTTGGTTTGGTGAGATAGCAAATAACTTGACCGCGGAAAAGGAACCAATTGGCTTTGCGGGAAACAATAAAAAGAAGTTTTTGAGGGACATTCAATGGTATTTTTGGGACGAGCCATACCTCTACAAGCAATGCTCGGATGGCGCCATACCTCTACAAGATGCGTTTTGGAGGAGGAGATTCATGGTATCCTATTCCACTGTCACGGCTCGAGCTATGCGGGACACTTCGTCACGTTCAAGATGGTGTCCAAAGCTTTGCAAGCTGATGCTAAGGTTTTTGTTAAGTTCATATCAATTACTCAAACCTACTCATATCATTGTAGTATTTGAGGATCGAAGAAAAGAAGTTAAGATCAATGCACCAAGAATACATGAATCTTCCTAATCTAGAGCAAATCTTTTGGATTTTTATGTTTATGGGAAAAGAAACAAATGCAAGCAAGAAAACAAAAGATAGAAGTGTTGGAAAATGAATTAACTATCAAGAAGATGATTAATGAACAAACAATGATGATAAAGTTTGCATTAAACACTATCCTAGAACATGTGATTCATAATTATTAATAATCCACTCTCGTGGCACTAATCACTTTGTTAATTACCAAATCAAGATCAAACTCTCGTTTGTGATAAGATGATTAACAAGCTTTAAACTCCAATCCTAATTAGTTCACTAATCACCTATGACATCAACTCTCATTGGCAAGGATGTGAAAAGCTCACAAAAGAGTTGGTTCAAGCATTTCATCGAACACCTATCAGGCGTGAAATGCTTAAGCTCTAGCTTTGATCTTTCAATCCAAAAATAGCTTTAAGATCAACCTAAGTGAAGGACCTAACAAGAATCAACCTAAAATCATCATCATCTAATCATCAAGACAATTGACTAACGATGCCTAAACATTCAATACACATTTATTCTTATGACATGGAACACTTTCAAATAGATTAGTTCACTTTCGTGACACTAATCATTGTACGAATCATCTAAAGTCAGCATCCACCGATCACTTTGATAGTCCATAATTTATCACAAGTCCATTTTAGTCAACAATTCATCTTAAAGTCAGAATCCACCGATCACTTAGAATGAAAAGCATGCTTAGAAGTTTTCTAGACATTTCATCGAACACTTTGTGTGCATGAAATGTCAAAGTTCTAGCAAATGAGTTTTCAATTCAATCCTAGCATTAATATCCTTCCTAACATGAGAACAAATGTTTATCTAGTCCTAACCATCAACAATCAATCATCAAACCATCCAAATCAAGCAAAATCCAAAATCCAACAAAAAAGGGTCTAAAGCCTAAACATGAAGAACAATGAATAACACAAGAGAAAAAGAGACATAAAGATAAAGAACAAGGATTAAATAAACATAATATAAAGATAGGTTGAATAATCTTTCACTGGAGTGGCATGAATGATGAAGATCCATCCAAAATCATCATAAGAAGAGTTTGGGATAAAACCCAACTCTAGAGAAAAGAAAGCTTAGATCACAAAAATTAGGTTTAGAGTATTTATAGCAAAAGGGGGGCAAACCGGGTCAACCCGGGACAAACCGGGTCAACCCGGGACAAACCGGGTCAACCCGGGACAAACCGGGTCAACCTGGGACAAACCGGGTATTGACCCGGCAAATTTGGGTCGAAGTGGGTCTCATGGCTGCCAACATCGACTCCACAGGTCGCTGCAACAGGTCGATGTTGGTGCTGGGTTTCTGCATCGCCCGGTTGCATCGCTCCGTGGACGGTGGTAACTGGTCGGTGTTAAGGGCCTAGTGCAGCATCGCTCGGTTGCATCGCTCCGTGGGGTCCTTGTAACTGTCTTGAGGTGTAACATTGAGGTCACAGGTCGCTGCAACAGGTCGATGTTAAGGCCCTGGTCCAGCACCGATCAGTTGCATCGCTCCGTAGCGTCGGTGTAAGTCGAAGCTTACTCGGCAGGCGGACATATCTCTGGTAAAATGGCCGTAACTCCCGAACCACTCATCCGAATGACCTGATTCATACTCCCTTGGATAGCTAATTCACTCCTCTGAAGCTTTCGTGAAAGTCGTTAAGGCTAGTTCAGATCGGAGGGCATTCCTACAGACACATCTTTCCGGCGTCTTGGATGGACTTTGCACTCCACTTAGGTCCAACTCTCCAAATATGTCCAATTGCCTCCAATTACCTAGAAAATACTCCAAAACATGAAAGAATACACTAGACCTAATACAAATGTCCTAATCTCTAATTAAGACCTACATGCAAGATAAGACCATGATTATGCATGTAAATTACACAAAACTCTAAGTGAAATGCATGCTAAAGCATGCAATATATGAGTATATCACAAGCCGAGTTTTGGTGGCCGACTATGTTTTACGACGCACATGCTTTCATCTCCAAGTGCGACTCATGTCAAAGGCAAGGGAATATCAGCAAGTGGAAAGAAATGCCTCAGAACTTCATCTTGGAGGTTGAGGTGTTCGACGTATGGGGGATTGATTTCATGGGTCCCTTTCCGTCATCATATGGGAATCAATACATCCTCGTCGCCGTAGACTATGTGTTTAAATGGGTTGAAGCGCTGGCTAGCCCAACTAACAACGCCAAGGTAGTTTTGAAAATGTTCAAGACGGTGATGTTCCCTAGGTTTGGTGTACCTCGAGTAGTTATCAGCGATGGCGGGTCCCATTTCATCAACAGGATCTTCGAGAGTCTTTTAAGGAAACATGGAGTCAAGCACAAGGTGGCCACTCCTTATCACCCCCAGAGGAGTGGACAGGTTGAGGTTTCCAACAGAGTGATCAAGGGCATCCTGCAAAAGACAATGAACACAACGAGAAAGGAATGGGCTACGAAGCTGGATGATGCTCTTTGGCCGTACAGAACCGCCTACAAAACACCCCTCGGGACAACACCATTCCATCAGGTTTACGGAAAATCATGTCACCTCCCGGTAGAGCTCGAATACAAGGCAACATGGGCTGTAAAGTTGCTTAACGTCAAAATCAAATCTGCTTCTGAGCGAAGATCGATGCAACTACACGAATTGGAGGAAATTCGTCACATGGGTTACGAGAGCTCGAAGATCTGTAAGGAAAAGACCAAGGCTTATCATGACAAGAAGATAGCTCAAAAGAACTTCACTGTAAACGATCAGGTATTGCTGTTCAATTCTCGCCTTAAACTTTTTCCAGGAAAGCTGAAATCGAGATGGTCCGGACCATTCACCGTTAAGGAAGTGAGACCGTACGGAGCCGTGGTGTTGCTGAACACCATAGGAAACAAGTTTGTGGTTAACGGTCAGCGCCTCAAACCATACCTAGCTGACGTAGGACTCGATGGAGAAGAAACAATTCTCCTCGATGAGCCGTCCATCGCCTGAAATGACTGTCAAGTCAAGCTAATGATTTAAAACAAGCGCTTAGTGGGAGGCAACCCACTGGTACATTTTTTCTTTTAATTTTTATTCTCCCTTTTATTTTATTTTCCTTGATTCTGTTTAACCTTGTTCCTCATTTATTTTCACACCAAGACGGTGTGAAGTAAGTCTGGGGGAAGGTACCTATCGTTACTAACGCTATGTTTCTTTCTTTTATCTTTCTCTTGAGTCATTTTTATGTTTTCTTAAGCTTATTATATTTTATTGAGTCAAAACTTGTTGGAGATTATGATCACCACTGTAGCGCCCGTGTTCCGGAAGAATTGATTATTGAGGGAAAATAATTAATTCTGGTTGTTCCGGGGGTGGTATCGATCGATACCGGCCTGTATCGATCGACACCAGCCGGGTTTTTCTCCTGGTTGTCTTCTTCTCTTATCTTCTTTCGAGTATAAAAAGCGTATCCTTGGAGGATAAGACCATAGTTGGTCGAGAAAGAGAGAAAGAAAGAGAGAAAGAGAGAGAAGGAGAGAGAGAGAGAGAAGAAAGCTTGCCGAAGCTTGGATCTTGTGAGATCAAGAGAGTTTGAGCTTGGGAGAAGCTCGAAGGAAAGGTTGGACGAGCTTGGTGTTGGCGTGGGCTTGTGAGAAGAGAGGGAGATCTTCTTGAGCTCGGGGAGTTGTTTTAAAGCTCGGTCCATCGTGTTTAAGGTGAGTTGTGACCAAAGGTTAGCAAGTGAGCTTGCGTGGTGCCTTGTTAAAGCTTGGTTGATGCTTTTATGGCTTGTATGGCGATTCCTGTGTTTAGGTCTCGCGAGTATTGACCGATATCAGGTGGGTATCGATCGATACTAGACCCTTGGCGGTGGTCTCGTGTTGTGTGGTTGTATCGATCGATACCAGGTGTGGTGTTGGGAATCGATCGATACCAGTCCCTTGTCGGGAGTTTTGTGTTGTTTGGGCATCGATCGACACTATGGGAGTATCGATCGATACCAGTTGTGGCTTTGTGCTGAAAGTTTTAATTGTGGTGAATTAATTCTTGATGATTGTTGATTGTGCTTATTGGTAGCCTGTTGTTGGGATGATCAATCTCACTCAGCATTTGGTGAGCCAAATGTTGATGCATCACTTTTGTCGATGCATGTAAAGATAAGGCATGATCGTGGAATCAAGGCGGTGAAGAGGGGATGATTAGGACCCGGGGCTTGCTTTTGTTGTTTGGGTATCGATCGACACTAGGGGAGTATCGATCGATACCAGTTGTTGTTATTGTTGTTATAAACCGTTAGCTTGTGTAAGCTGTAGTACATGTGTTGTACTGTTTGTTGTGTAATAATTAATGTATAATAATGATTGTATTATAATTGTTTAATTATATGCAAAAAAAAAAAAATGCGGTCCTCTCAACCACTCTTGAATTTTTAATATGATTTGCATCTAAGTGACCATTGTTACAGATTTAGCTCCCGACAAGACTAATGGAAAATCGAAAGGCCAAACAGTTATTCAGAGGCAATCATATTTCCAGGAAATTTTCAAAATTTGAGATAGTTTCTGCGCTCTTCCTTTTACCTCATCATCGTGATTGGTATTTTCAGAGCTTGATTCCTCGTTCATATCCGATAAGACAAACCGTGTTAAAGTATGGTACCCATCTCCCTCATTTTTAATTGAAAGCAGAAAAGATTATGATTTTCTTTCGAGTAAAGGGCTAGGAAAATTTCCAACGATCCCATTATTTTACTTTGAAGGAGATGATCACACTAAGGTTGGAAGCGAGTTTAGGAAAATTTCCGAAGATACCACTATTCGCCTACGCCTTAGATTGAAAGGGTGGCACTAAAATGAACCGGGGATTCGGTGGTTAAAACCATCAAAACTCGCGCTCCATCAGCCATTAGCCCTATGGAACATATATATACTCTATTTTTAGCCTCTTGGAGGCAGCCACCTTTTGTTCTATTCAGAGCTTTTTGCTATTGAATCATTGTAAGCTTTGGAGAAGAATCTCTGCATCTATTGAGAAGAATTCTAAACCCTTTCTCTCTTTATTTATATTATGTTTTCTTCATCTCCTTGCTTGTTCTTCGTTACTATGTATGAGTAGTTCCATAGTTAGGTTAGGGACTTCAAAGGGATCCATGAGTCATTGAATTAGACACAGATAGGGATTTATCTTTTGTGGTTTTCGCTTATTGTTGTGTTTATTGCTTAGACTTGAGCTGACCGCTAGGTCTATGAACTAGGGCAATCTAAGAGTGCGGAAGTGTCTTAGGTTGCTAGAAAGAACATAAGTGAGCAAATTGTCCTTAGCCTGCGGAAGTTGATGTTAAGGCGATTCGTGAACATATTGAACCAGCTCGTTAAGGCTGATCTAGAATTCTATGCCAACGGAAGTTAGGATTTTAGGGTGCTAGATTTAGTAACCATGAGCACGGAAGTGGATTGGTTATATATTTATGTTTGAGTTTGAAACTTGGTTTTCATTATTCCCTGAATAGTTGTCTGATTTATGATCTCTGGATTCCTGCGAATAAGCCCTTGACCTAACGCCTTTCCTTTATTGAATTTACATCGTTTAAATTGCTTTTGTTACTTTTCTAAAACAAACCATATTTCTGTCTTAGCTTAATTTCATAATTGTGAGAATAGTAGTGTAACATTGGTCTATGTGGATTCGATCCTAAAGTACTGCATTGACAACCGTTATGATTGCGGTAGTGTGAACTTTAGTTTTAATTGACTGAGTGAAAACGCTTAAATCAATTTGGCGCTATTGCCGAGGACCAATAGCTTTATCTTCGATTCTGAATTTGAAATTTAGTCTAAGATTTATTAACGTATTATACTTTGTTCTCTTGTTCAGGTAACCAACATAAAAACTGAATAGTGTTACCAGAAGCAAGGGATCTGATATAAGCTCACGGCCTAAGGTACAAGGCCGGGTGGTCTAGACAATTGGACTTAGGTCGCTCCTTGTCTAGGCCGGGGGTAGGATGGAAGCGTGGGTGGATTGAGGTGAACCACAATAGGTGTGAAAGCCTACTGATACTTCAAGGGTTCTCTAAACTCGGACTTGCTCACGAGACAAAGAGAGAGACAGGTTTTGGAAGAACCAAAAACAATAGCTTTTGTTTTTATTCAATTTCGAGGTGTCTATTATAATTGTTCAAATGAGCTTTTATAGGCTCAGAATACAACTAGCTTATGGTCTAATATATAAAACATGGAAAAAAATAAATCAACAATAAATGGAAATGATTTCTCGGGTTGAATGGAGACGTTGGGGCTGGCCATGTGCATCCAAATGGTGTGTTAAAGTGAAGCTGGCTTGTGGTCTTGATAAGGCAAGGATAATTGACGTCTCAATCAGCATTCAACCCCTTCCAATTAGCATTAAAGCTCTCTCTCAATCAGCTTTGAATCTCCTAGCAATCAGAAGTTAATGGCAAGGTGTGAACGAGGCAAAAAATGGAAAGTATGATATCCCTTGTATATGGATGTGATTCCTTGTATTAGCTCTCTCCTATGTATCTTTGATAGAATTTGAATGTTTAGATTAATGAAGAGAGATGCGCTGGTCAAAGGAGTTTGACGAGTTTCCTTAAATGGACAAGAACGGACCCGTCGGATTGATTTGGTGGCATCGGGTGGATCCTAGTTGGTATGGATCTGTTCTCCACGGTTATGGACTCTTAAGAGGCCCACAAATACATGCCAAGGGGGCTCAGGGATGGGCCGCTTCATACTTGGGTTGTGGACTTCATCTTTTGGGCCATACTTGAAAT
>PKML01056226.1:32856-53360 GCA_002933935.1 Eutrema yunnanense | reverse complement strand
TTTTATAAAATCAAAGAACAAAAGCAGAAAACTTTGTTTTTTTTTTTTTGATAAAAAGATTAATCAAAAACGAAACAGAAATGAAAACGATAGAGGATATGAGCTTTTGGCTCTGATCCCAAAATGATATAAGCTCACGGCCTAAGGTACAAGGCCGGGTGGTCTAGACAATTGGACTAAAGTCGCTCCTTGTCTAGGCCGGGGGTAGGATGGAAGCGTGGGTGGATTGAGGTGAACCATAATAGGTATGAAAGCCTACTGATACTTCAAGGGTTCTCTAAACTCGGACTTGCTCACGAGACAAAGAGAGAGACACGTTTTGGAAGAACCAAAAACAATAGCTTTTGTTTTTATTCAATTTCGAGGTGTCTATTATAATTGTTCAAATGAGCTTTTATAGGCTCAGAATACAACTAGTTTATGGTTTAAAATATAAAACATGGAAACAAATAAATCAACAATAAATAGAAATGATTTCTCGAGTTGAATGGAGACGTTGGGGCTAGCCTTGTGCATCCAAATGGTGTGTTAAAGTGAAGCTGGCTTGTGGTCTTGATAAGGCAAGGATAATTGACGTCTCAATCAGCATTCAACCCCTTCCAATTAGCATTAAAGTTCTCTCTCAATCAGCTTTGAATCTCCTAGCAATCGGAAGTTAATGGCAAGGTGTGAACGAGGCAAAAAATGGACAGTATGATATCCCTTGTATATGGACGTGATTCCTTGTATTAGCTCTCTCCTATGCATCTTTGATAGAATTTTAATGTCTAGATTAATGAAGAGAGATGCGCTGGTCAAAGGAGTTTGACGAGTTTCCTTAAATGGACAAAAACGTACCCGTCAGATTGATTTGGTGGCATCGGGTGGATCCTGGTTGGTATGGATCTGTTCTCCACGGGTATGGACTCTTAAGAGGCCCACAAATACATGCCAAGGGGGCTCAATGATGGGTCGCTTCATACTTGGGTTGTGGACTTCATCTTTTGGGCCATACTTGAAATCGGGTGGATCCGGTAGTTTCTCTTCGATTGGGCCTGTTTTTGGGTGAATATCTTGAGTCTCCACAAGTCCTGGCATTGTTTTCTCTTCATGTGGATATGATGATTTGATGTCCACATCATACCCTCCATCTTGAGAAAGTTTTGTCCTCAAAACTTGTTCTTGCAACCTCGAGTTGTCTTTAGAATGGGGTTGGACTTCCTCTACTGATTGTTCTTTATCGATGGTGAGTGGGGGTGAGGAATGACATGGAGACAGTTTTGGTGGATCAGGCGGCCCAGGCTCCTTGGGTAGCAATGCAATGGACATCTTCGGTTTTGGTGATGCTTTTGGTTCATCTACTAGTTTGATGACCGCATCATACTCTCCCTCTTCAAAAAGATTTGTCCTCAAATCTTGATCATCTTTTTTTGTGACACATATGTTGGGAGCTACTGGTTTTGTTGGAGGGTCAACATTTCTTTCCACCTTTATTCCCCTCTTTTCTTCTAAGCGTGTGAGCTTTTTATCAATATTATTGATTTCATTCTGGATATCTGAGATCAATTTCCAAAAGACAGCTGTGTCTCCTTTATTGATATTCATTACTCAATGGTATAAATGACAATAAGAGAAAGAATACGCAAGGATTTAAAACAAAAAGAGGAATAGAAAGAAGATGATCTTTTTTTTTTTTTTGAAAATCTGAAAACAAATCAGAAACAAATGAAAAAAAAAAATATATATATATATATATATTGTTTTTTTAAAATTATGTTTAATGAGAGAAACAAATTAAAACTTCAAGGATAACAAAGAAAACTATTTTTTATGGTTTTTTTTTTAATTTTATAAAATCAAAGAACAAAAGCAGAAAACTTTGTTTTTTTTTTGATAAAAAGATGAAACAAAAACGAAACAGAAATGAAAACGATAGAGGATATGAGATTTTGGCTCTGATACCAAAATGATATAAGCTCACGGCCTAAGGTACAAGGCCGGGTGGTCTAGACAATTGGACTAAGGTCGCTCCTTGTCTAGGCCGGGGGTAGGATGGAAGCGTGGGTGGATTGAGGTGAACCACAATAGGTGTGAAAGCCTACTGATACTTCAAGGGTTCTCTAAACTCTGACTTGCTCACGAGACAAAGAGAGAGACACGTTTTGGAAGAACCGAAAACAATAGCTTTTGTTTTTATTCAATTTTGAGGTGTCTATTATAATTGTTCAAATGAGCTTTTATAGGCTCAGAATACAACTAGTTTATGGTCTATAATATAAAACATGGAAACAAATAAATCAACAATAAATGGAAATGATTTCTCGGGTTGAATGGAGACGTTGGGGTTGGCCTTGTGCATCCAAATGGTGTGTTAAAGTGAAGCTGGCTTGTGGTCTTGACGTCTCAATCAGCATTCAACCCCTTCCAATTAGCATTAAAGCTCTCTCTCAATCAGCTTTGAATCCCCTAGCAATCGGAAGTTAATGGCAAGGTGTGAACGAGGCAAAAAATGAAAAGTATGATATCCCTTGTATATGGACGTGATTCCTTGTATTAGCTCTCTCCTATGACTCTTTGATAGAATTTGAATGTCTAGATTAATGAAGAGAGATGCGCTGGTCAAAGGAGTTTGACGAGTTTCCTTAAATGGACAAGAACGGACCCGTCAGATTGATTTGGTGGCATCGGGTGGATCATGGTTGGTATGGATCTGTTCTCCACGGTTATGGACTCTTAAGAGGCCCACAAATACATGCCAAAGGGGCTCAGGGATGGGGCGCTTCATACTTGGGTTGTGGACTTCATTTTTTGGGCCATACTTGAAATCGGGTGGATCCGGTAGTTTCTCTTCGATTGGGCCTGTTTTTGGGTGAATGTCTTGGCATTGTTTCCTCTTCATGTGGATATGATGATTTGATGTCCACATCAGGATCCGTAAGCCTAATCTTTCCAAAACCAAATATAATATTGTCTTAGCTTAGTTTCATAATTGTGAGAATTGTAGTGTAATCGTGGTCTCATTGGATTCGATCCTAAAGTACTGCATTGACAACCATTATGATTACGGTACTGTGAGCTTTAGTTTTAATTGACTGAGTGAAAATACTTAAATCAATAATAATTGCATATCCTATATTGTATATTATATTACAATATTTAAAAATTACATTATATAAATTATCAGACTGATTATGTTCAAATAAGAAAAAAATACAAGAATAAACAACGTTTATTCAAAAAAAAAAAAAATTTGGAAACATATATATATATATATATATATTTTTTTTTTTTACATCTATCTATATTTATATATAAAATTCAAGATTACATAGAAAGTACAAAGATAAGAAAATACAAACGTTTAGAAAACAATAAAACAACATAAATAAAAATGACGATGATTTTCGGGAGAAAAGTCTTACTCGTTCTCATTCTCGAATTTGATCTTATGCGAACTTCATTTTGGGTTATCAACATAATAAATTTAAACACAATTTCCTTATGTTGTATTACATTAGTCAATTCCCAAATTAGATTTAGAGATATTCTTCTGTTAAGAATCCAATGTACTGATTCTTCCAAAAGAAATAAAAGTTGGGACTGCTAATTTTCAACGATTGTACGAATATCGAGATACAACAAAGAGGATACATCTTAAAGTCGTCTCTTCCGTGGTAGTTTCCATTTTCCGGGATCCCATATCCTCCGACCAATGCACCAACACGTTTTTCGAAGAAATTGTTTGAAGAAACAGTAATAGTATTATAATAGGAATGCATATATTCTTCTGGGTATATTAGCAATCTGATTTATTAGGCTCTAACGGCTCTCTTGTACGTAATCTCTTTTATATTCTCATCAATACAATAACACCAATCACCTATTGGAATTAACTCAATCAAACATGGTATCAGATTGTTTTCACTCCTAAGAATTTCAGCCGCCTCTTTCCTCTCCTCTTTGCTCTCTTTTCTACATTCTTAGGTGGGGTTATTGGTTCTTGCATTTTAATGGATTTGGAAATCCAAACCAAATCAAGTGTTATTGGTTCTATGATTTTGATATCCATATTCAAATCTTGTGTTATTGGTTCTATGATTTTAAAATCCATGTTAAAATCAAGTGTTATTCAATAGTAAGGATTTGCATAAGGATTTGATTTTAATTTGGATTTGAATGGATTAACAAGTGTTTTTAAGAGTAAAATACAGCACCGGTGGATTCTCCGCCTCGACTGGATGAGGGAGACACGACTAAGGTTCTCTTGACGGGGGTTGTAGGAGGCGGAGTGGTTTCAGCTTTGGAGTTGAAGGTGAGCGTTGGAGATGCTTTAGATGGGCTAGGGCTGGAGGGGCAGAGTTCTTCATTGTCTCAGGCAGGGTCAGTGGTTGCTTTGGCAAATCAGAATGCTGCAGGTCCATCTTCAGAGGGGACTGCAAATAAAATGAAGTAATTGTCGAGAGTGGAGAGTCAATGTCGACGTTGAAGTCGGTTGTGGGTGAGCATAGTACCCAAGCCAAACCTCTCTGGTCCTCTATTGTTCAAAACAAAGCAGGTCTCTTGAAGCATGACCTTGATATCTCGCTGATGGATGGCTCCCAAACAGTCATGATTCCAGATGGGATTATTGAGGGTTCGGCTCCATTGCGGGATGAGATACTAATCGGAAGGTTCCTATCGACTGCTCCTCATGTCGTGAAAGTGCATTTGATAGTCAATAAGATCTGGACTCTTGGTGACAAAAATTTGAAAATCGACGTGTTTGTAGTTAACAAAACTACGATGAAATTCAGAATTAAAAATCAATCTGCTCCAAACCGTGTTACTCGAAGAGGAATGTGGAACATTGCAGATGTCCCGATGATAGTTTCGAAGTGGTCTCCGATCGTTGAAGAGGCTCAGCCTGAAATAATATCGATGCCAATGTGGGTAGTCATGAAAAACGTCCCACACAAGATGTTCCATGAGAAAGGATTGAGTTTTTGGCAAGTGTTGTCAGTGTACCTAAGCGATTGCACCTTGATACAGAGATTTGTAAGAGTTTTGATAAAGCGAAAATCTTCGTTGAAACAGACTTATCAAAGGAGCTGCCTTAGCAATATCGATTCAAATCAGACTTGGGTATTGGCTCTGTTGTGGAATTTAAATACCCATGGCTGCCCACCACCCCCCCCCCCAAGTGTCCTTCATGTAAAATATGGGGCCATCTCGCAGACTCATGTATGGCAAACGTGGGACAAAAGACTATAATGAAAAGGCATGACGGGGAAAATTTTGTTCAAATTGAGAAAGGAGTTTCTTCCATCGACAAAAACTGTTGATCTCGTCAAGGTCCATGAAAATATTCAGTCAAAGGGAGAAGAAGAGCAGCATGTTATCAATCAATCAAAGGATGGAACTGTGAAGCAGGCTCCCGCCACTTCCCCCCCACAATTGGGGAGTTAGAGGTATCAGCACACGCCATTGATTTTGAGGGGGGGGGGGGGAATCAGAAAGGGAGGAAGGTGAATGGCTCTCAGCATCTCCAACAAAAGTTGGGCGACACACTGACCTGGTAGGAGCTAAAGAAAATGTTACGATATCACCATCTCGTTTTTCAATTCTGGTTGGAAGGGATGTTGAAGCTGTTGATAAGGGGGAAAAGGAAATTCCGGCATAAGCTTTTCAAACCGAGACTGGGGTTCAGGTGCAAGTGGACGATGAATCTACAGTCCAGAATTCGACCACAAAACTAAAGAAGATGAGTATGCAAGATGACATTGTGCCTCGTCCATCGCTCCCTCGAGCCTCGAAATCGTCGAATCGGAACTGGGAAGTCTCTAATACTCAAAATGCTATGGACAAAAATCTTTTGGAATGCCCGAGGCTTACAGAGTAAGAGATTTTCAATTTGGAGCTTTATTGGAATCAAGGGTAAAGGAAGGAAAGGCAAGTCGAATTGCCTCATCAATCTTCAGAGATTGGTCGGTAATCACGAATTATGAAGTTAATCGTCTTGGTCGTATTTGGGTTGTTTGAGTCCTAGAGTACGGTTAACTTTATTTTTCAAGAGTGGGCAAATGATCACCTGTTCTGTGAAATTAGACGATAGAGATGACGAGTTTTTTTGCTCGTTTATCTATGCTTCAAATTTTGTGGAAGATCGTAAGGAACTATGGAGCGATATTCGGTCACATCACAACTCTCCTATAATTCAAAATAGGCCTTGGCTCTGCTTTGGAGATTACAATGAGATTTTGGATGTAGAGGAGCATTCAGGCTTTGAGAATTCACCATCTATCCCTCCTAGGATGCGATATTTTCAGAGCTTGGTGAGAGATTGTTCTCTTGAGGATCTGGCTTTTCAGTGGCTACTGTTTACTTGGTGTAACAAGAGGGAAGAGGGCCTGATTTCTAAGAAACTGGATCGAGTTCTCATGAATACAAAATGGCATGCAACAAGTGTTTCCACAATCGTACAATGTCTTCGAAGCATGAGGGTGTTCGGACCACTTGCGTTGTCGAATTCACTTGGCCGCATAGAATATAAAGGCGAAGAAACCTTTTAAATTTGTGAATGTAGTTGTAGATTTGGAGGAGTTTAAACCCATGGTGGAGGGTTATTGGAGCTCGTCGCAACCTATCTTTCTATCTACCTCATCTATGTTTAGATTCACAAAGAAGCTCAAGGCTCTAAAGCCATTGATTCGGGACCTAGCAAAGAACAAGATGGGTAATCTCAAAAGGAAAACAACAGAGGCTTTTAAAACCTTATGCCTGAAGCAAGCGGAGAACATCCTTAATCCCTCTTCGCTGAAGATGGAAGAAGAAAATGAGGCTTATAGGCGCCGGGATTTCATCTCGGGATTGGAAGAAAAATTTCTCAAACAAAGGTCGAAGGTGCACTGGTTAAAAATTGGAGATAGAAAACATAAGACTTACCACAAAGCTGTTGTTTCACGTGAGGCAAAGAACACAATCAGGGAGATCCAGCGAAGCGATGGAGTTGTGGTTATGGAAGCTGACGAAATCAAGGAAGAGGCTGAAAGGTTTTTTCGAGATTTTCTCGAGCATGTTCCAACGGATTTCACAGGAATTTTGACATAAGCTTTGGAGGAGATCGTACCTTTTCAATGTTCTGAAACAGATCGATGTCAACTAACTGTGGACGTAACGGTAGATGAGGTGAAAGGGGTTCTGTTTTCGATGCCAAGTAATAAATCACCAGGTCCGGATGGATATAATGCATAATTCTATAGAGCATATTGGCCGATAATTGGAGAGGAATTTGTCATTGCTATTCAGTCTTTCTTCGTAAAGGGTTTCCTTCCAAAAGGTGTTCATTCGACGATCTTCGCTTCGATTTCGAAGAAGGTCTCAGCTTTCGAAATGAAAGACTACTGTCCTATCTCTTGTTGCAACGTAATCTATAAGGCCATCTCTAAGATCATGGCAAATCGGATGAAAGGAATCTTGCCCCATCTCATCGCCTTAAACCAATCTGCATTCATCAAAGACCGACTTCTCATTGAGAATCTGCTTCTCGCAACGGAATTGGTTAAAGACTATCACAAGGACTCGGTCTCCTCTCGATGCGCCATAAAAATCGACATCTCCAAGGCTTTTGACTCGGTCCAGTGGACGTTTCTACTTAACACCCTAGCAGCAATGAATTTCCCGGAGAGATTTATTCATTGGATAAGGCTATGCATAACAACGGCTTCTTTCTCGGTGCAAGTGAATGGGGAACTTGCTGGTTTTTTCCGAAGTACTAGGTGTGCGACAAGGCTGTTCTTTGTCACCATATTTGTTTGTCATTAGTATGAACGTACTGTCTAAGGTGCTAGAAAGAGTAGCGAGTACTCGAAGCATAGGTTTCCACCCAAAGTGCAAGAATATTGGTCTTACTCATCTCAGTTTTGCAGATGACATAATGGTCCTCACGGACGGTAGAGTGAGATCGGTGGAAGGAATAGTTGGTATCTTTAAGGAATTCGCAAGGATCTCAGGTCTGAAAATAAGTATGGAGAAATCGACTATGTATCTGGTGGGAGTCACATATAGCGTTAGAGAGGAGTTGATTAGCCGCTTCCATTTCGCTTCCGGTTACCTCCCTGTTCGATACTTGGGACTCCCTCTCGTAACAAAGCAGATGACTGCAAATGACTGCAAATGACTACCTACCGCTATTTGAAACGATTCGTAAGCGAATAACCTCATGAACAGTTCGAGCTCTATCAATTGCACGAAGGCTGCAACTCATTAGTTCAGTACTTCATAGTTTTACAACTTTCTGGCTTTCGGCATTTCGACTTCCACGAGATTGTATTCGAGAGATAGACAAGATCTGTTCGGCGTTCTTATGGTCTGGACCAGAGTTAAATCCTCGGAAAGCAAAGATTGCCTGGGATGAAATCTGCAAACCGAGACAAGAGGGAGGACTAGGGCTCCGTTCCCTGAAAGAAGTCAATACAGTTTGCTGTCTGAAGATGGTTTGGAGGATTGTCTCCGCTCATCCCTCACTTTGGGTTCAGTGGATTCATACGTACTTGATTCGCAAAGAATCGTTATGGTCGATCCGAGAAAGCACGAGTATGGGATCGTGGATGTGGAGAAAATTTTGAAGTATAGAGAGCTTGCACGAAACTTTTGCAAGATGGATATTCGAAATGGCGAGAGGACTTCTTTCTGGTATGACTCTTGGTCTAATATGGGGAGAGTAATTGATTTGACAGGGCCGCGAGGAACGATTGATCTGGAAATCCAAATTCACGCTCCGGTGGCGACGCTGTTAACTCGGAGAAGAATGCGTCATCGAGTCGAGGTGCTAAACCACATCGAAAATGCAATTGCAGATGTCAAAGATCGAATCCAACCAGAAACAAAGGATATCTCCCTTTGCAAGAACAAGGATGGTGTATTTAAACCAGAGTTCTACTCGAAGAAGACATGGCTACTCACAAGAGCAGCCTCGACTCCAATCGATTGGTATAAATGAGTTTGGTTTCAGCATTTTCCCCAAAATATGATGTATTTACTTGGCTTGCAATCCATAATCGGTTAACAACAGGAGATCGTATGGTGCATTGGAACGTTGGAGTAAATCCGGCTTGTACCTTTTGCAATGACCCAATGGAGTCAAGAGATCATCTTTTTTTGGCCTGTCCTTACACAGGGGAAGTATGGACTAAGTTAACGAGGGGAGTACTTCAACAGCGCTTCACAAAAGACTGGACTTCTCTGCAACAGCTCCTTGTCGACGCTCAGCTAGACCGAACCCACTTTTTCTATTTCACTACGTCTTCCAAGTCGCTATCCATTGTACCTGGAGAGAGCAAAATAATCGGTGGCACGGCGAACCACCCTCATCAGCCACTTTCCTCTATTCATTCATCGACAAAGAAGTTCATGGTAGATTCCACTCAATCCGCGAACTCGGAGACAACAAGTTCAAAGATCCACTCCAAATTTGGTTTGGTACTCGGGTTTGAGAAGATCATCTCTAATCATAATTTGTTTCTATCTTTTCTTTTAAACTATCAAGCAAAAGTCACACATTCGTTGTAAAACCGTTTTTTTGAGTTTGAATATAATTTTACATTATTTCATTAAAAAAAAAAAGAAGTTAATAACAAATTCTGATGAAAAAGAAGAAGAAGATCTTGAAGAAACAAATTCTGATGAAGAAATTTTTGGAACCCAGTATCAAGAAAGAGAACATGCCAATTAATTGAGAGCAATAATTGCAACTAATATGTGGACATATTCTATATTTTAGGAGAATAATATATGATTAGTGAAAGAAAAAGAACGAAAAGTTTTTTTGGTTTTTTGTTTTTAGATTTAGATTTTATTATAATACTAAAAATATTGTAAATCTATTTGGTTGATTTACAATAATCCATTTATTTGATTTTGAAATCCAACTTATTTAATTTTGAAATCGACTAATCTGATTTTAAAATCAATGGATTCATTAGAATTTCTAAATCTGAGAAATCCATTAATATGCAAGAACCAATAACCCCCACTTAGTTTCATCGATCCATTCTCCACTCTGATTCATTTTTTATTATCATTGCAATCTCTTTCTCTGTTGTTTTTTTTTCCTCTGTCATTTTTTTACTTTTTCTTTTGTTCACACTACTTTCCCCTTTTCTATAATATTTTTTTCTTTTTCTCCTTTATCTTTTTCTCTGCTCGTTTCTTTCACAAACAATGGCGACAAATCCAGCCCCCATCACCGATCGTACTTTGATGTGGATCAAGTGAATTATGACATTTGGCGTGAACTCTTTGCCAACTTGCCAAGACAAGAAGAGCATCTCCACATCAATAAGCCGAGACTCGTCGGCAACAGGTAGATCATTACCGACACCATCTCCTCGATCGACATGTATCGGCCTATTGACACTCGCTGTCGGATTCGTCTCCCCGTCGAAGCGTCTTTGAGCCTTGGTTTCGACACTATCTCGGTCACGAAAACCAAGAACTTGCGTCAGAGACGGAACGACAACATGAACTCCTGTGCGGCGCAAGCTGTGACGAACTAATCGACGATTAAGGTACTCGACAAGAGAGAGCCATGAAGGACAGACGAATTGTCGCGGAGAATATAGAAGAAATTGCAAGAAAATTAATCAGAGAATCACGAGAAGAAGGCGAGAGTGGCCCAAAACCCGAAGATCTTTAAAAAAACCAAATGAATTCGCCGTAGAGATCGTCGAAATCCGATTACAAAACCCGATAAATAAGCAAAACCCTAGAAAAAAGAAAGCAAAAATTAGAGAGAAAAAAGAAGAAATGGGCTACCTCTATGTGCAGAGAAATGAGGAAAACCGAAGAGTCAAGGAAATAAACAGAGAGAGAAATAATCATGACAAAATCCCGCGATTCCCATGACAGTTAAAGAAACTGAAGCAACATGTCTTCTTAAGGAAGATTCGCCGAACTCAAAAATCCGCCGAGGTCGTTCATCAATAGAAATATGCTTAAAACCGTCAAGACAAAGGTACCGATCTCAGTTCCAACCGAGCTAAAGAATTCTCCATGAACTTCGCCGAACTCAAAGGACTCCTTCAGCGAACTGAGTGGGGGACTTATTGTTAGAGGTGAGTTTAGCACTCCCCGGTCTAACCCGGTTTGAACGAAGACCGGCCCAATTGATTCTGGTTGATGACGGTTGAAATTAAGTAAAAGGGGCCCGTGATCGCAACCAGTAGGCCGAGCTCGGCCTAAAATCCCAACTCGTTACTAAACGCACTGACTCCCGAGAATTATGAAATCTTTCCCGATTTCATTGGGGGAAAATGAAGATTTTTTTTCCTGATGGAACTATGAAAAGGAAATCTCCATGTTTTAGGCGGAGTCAGAACTTTATAAATAGGGAGACCCTCGCCACAATTCAAAATATCCACAATCATTTGTGAGACCTAAGTGACCAAGAGCTGAGACTTTAGCTTTTAAACCTCTTAGTTCGCAAATCATATCTTTTACGATCTACCAATCTTGTAACTCCGCCGAGTTTAATAAATAAACGAGATTTGATCCCTTGATTTTACTGTTTTCCCTTTTGTGATTTTCAGAATCAACACCCTCCAGGCACGGTGGACTGCTTCTTCGGGGCAGCTTCATTTGCCGTCAGTGCTTCGGGTATATATTTTAGGATCCAACCATTGGATTATCTCCAATCCCATTGCATTTGAAATCTGGTTGTCTCTACTTTGTTGTGTCCAAATTTGGTGATGATCAGACGGTGAGAAGGCCTCCTATGATGGCAAGACTTCTGACGGTCCGAGATTATCCAAAAACGTACTTTTTCTCCGAAATGCACTTTTTAATCCCGAGTTACCTGAAAAGATTCTTAAAACCGCAAACATGAAAACCCGTAATAAAAGCATAGAAAACCAAGTGAAATACTTATTAAAGTGTTCTAAAATATACAACAAAACGGGTAAAGATACGGTGTTATCAGCTTGTCATGATTCTAATGTCGAGAAAACTCGAAAAGAGGTGAGGCGAGAATCATCTTGGCTATTTCGATATCGGGTCAACAGAATTAGGGCGAGTGTGGACCAGTTGGAAGGTGTCAAGAGTAAAGAGCTTGATATGGCCGAGGTTAACAATAATCTAGAGCTCTTGGATATTCTTCGAAAAGACGATCCCCTAACCTTGGAAGCTGAGGCAGAGAAGTTTATTGGCTTTAGAGGTGATTTGGTCGGAGCGGATGACGAGTTTTCCAAGGTTGTCTCCTGCTTGAAGGAACGGTTGGTGATTTCTCCTGTTTCGAAGGATTCTGTAGCTATTCTTCTCGGGAATGATCTGATCGAGTTCACCACTGCTAATGTTGGCATTACTGATCCTGCGGGGTCCAACGAGCGCCTGTGTGGGATTGCAGACCTCACAATCGTGGATGGCGAAGTGAATCGACCTTTGTAGCATTTCTTGTTTTGTTGTAAAGTGTTGTTAGAATTGTACTTGGTGTTATGTGTTTTGCTTTAAAAAATATAATGACAAGTTGTTTTTCGTGTGGATTTTGTTTAATTTGTCTGTACCGAGGCGCATCCAAACCTCGCACTAAACAATATTTTTTTGAAATGATATGTTTAGTGCTGTTAAGGCGTTAAAGACCTACGTACCCTTTGCAGGGATCAATCCGTCTCGTAGTTCATGTTTGGGACGTCGTTATTTTAGTGATAGTACTTTTTGAGGTGCATTGCGTTCCATGATCTTGGGATTGGAACATCAGACATGTTGGCGAGCCATACACTCCTGGTCAAACCACCTTGGTGATTTTGTAAGGTCATTCCCAGTTGGCTCCGAGCTTTACCAGCGTTGTGTTCGGCTGTGTTCTAAAAAACTTTGCGAAGGACTTGGTCTCATTCGTTGAATCTTCTGCTCCGAACGTTGGAGTTGTAGTATTTGGCCGTTGCTTGTTGGTAGTTTTGTATACGGACAAGGGCTTGGTCGTGACGTTCGTTCAGTAAGTCCAAACCATCGAGGAGCATCAAGTGATTGAGTTCTTCTTGCCCGGGTAGGAGTTTGCGACGTATGCCAAGAATTTTGACCTCGGGGGAATCACGCACTATGTTCCTTATACGAGGGCGAAAGGTGTTTCTCCTGTGGTGCGGTGCGGGGTAGTTCGATAAGACCAGAGCACGCCTTCTAGTTCGTCAGCATAACGACCCTTTTTCTCATCGAGACGCTTTTTCAGGCCATCGAGGACGGTTTTGTTGGCTGCTTCTGCATGTCTGTTCCCTTGCGGGCGGCGTGGTGTTGACTTGTTTAGTCGTATTTTCCATTTTTCGCAGAACGCTTTGAACCTTGTTGAGATAAATTAAGAACCATTGTGTGTGACGATTTCGTATGGGACTCCGTGACGGCATATGATGTTCTTCCATACAAAGTGTTCTACCTTGACATCATTGATGTTAGCGTAGGAGTCTGCTTCGATCCATTTGGAGAAGTAATCTGTTAGGACTAACAGGAATCTCTTTTGCTTTGACCGGAGAAGTGGGCCTACGATGTCCATAGACCATCTCATGAATGGGTAGGGCGAGGAGATTGATGACAACAACTTTGTAGGTTGGTGAATTGTTAGAATATGTCGTTGACACTTCTCGCATTTTATGGAGAACGTCTCACCATCTTTCATCATAGTTGGCCAATAGTAGCCGTGTCGTTTGATTTTGATGGCGAAGGCTCTTCCACCAGAATGGTTGCCACATGAGCCGCTATGGACTTCCTCCAGTACCCGTCTTGCTAGCGAACCTTCGACGCATGTCATTAGTGGTCTTCAGAATCTCCATTTGAAAACGTCTCCGTATATCAGGATATATCGGGCTGCATGCGCCTTGAGTATTCGGGCAGCCCACTTGTCTGGTGGCACCTCTCCGTCCATGATGTAAGCACGAATGGGTCCCATCTATTCTTTATCGCAGCCATACTTCTCTTCATGGTGCACGTCGACGTCCATATTCGTTGCCTCGTTCTCGACAGGTATTTTGCCTGGTGCGTCGATTGTGTTAACGGTTTGATGTGAACCGATGCTCAGATTCTCGATGAATTTGATGGGGATCACTCTTTTGAGACCAGGGTTCGATGTTGATGCTAGAGCGGCTAGGGCGTCTGCTTGGGTATTTTTGCCGCGAGGGATTCAGGTGAGTGTGAATTCGTTGAATCGTTTGGCAAATTCCTGGACAATCTTTAGATATGCCTTCATTCTCTCGTCTCTGGCTTCGTATACTCCATTCAACTGATTTTCCACCAGCTGGGAATCGTACAATGCGCTTAAGTTTTGCCCTTTTATTCCGTGAGTGAGTTTTAATCCGGCAACCAAGGCTTCGTATTCTGCTTCATTATTTGAAGCTGGGAAGGTTAGCCGAAATGACTGCTCTAAAATTTTGCCGGTCGGGGATGTCAGGCGAACTCCTACTCCAGATCCTTGTTTTGAGGACGAGCCATCCACGTGGAGTGTCCAGGTTGAATCGGGTGTTGGTTACTCAATTCCTTCAGTTGGGAGCTCGACTATGAAGTTTGCGAGTACCTGGGACTTCGCACTGGTTCTTTTCCGATATTCGATGTCATATTTGCTGAGTTTGACGGCCCACTTTGCTAGTTTCCTTGATTGGCTTGGACTATGTATAGGATGGCTCGTAAAGGGAAAGTGGCCAACACCACGATGGAATGCGACTGGAAGTAGGGTCGCAATTTCTTTGCTGACATAACCACTGTGAGTGCCAATTTTTCCATCTGCGGGTACCTGGTCTCCGCGTCGGTCACTCCACTGACGTAGAAGATCGGCCTTTGCTCCCCTCGCTTCTCCCTGACGAGCACTCCACTGACTGTTGTTGTTGACACGACGATGTAAAGGAACAAGGACTTGCATTCGACGGGCTTGGAAGATTGGCCAAGGCACCTCACATCTTTCCATCCACTTGAATTTTTTATTGCTTTGTAAGGTGTCGTAGAATGGCAAGCATCGGTGGACTGTGAAATGAAGCGGTTTAAGGCAGCGACACATCCCGTTAGACGTTAAACCTCGCATTTTTACTTTGGCGATGCCATTTCGATCAGCGCTCTTATCTGCTTTGGATTCGCCTCTATACCTCGATGGGTAACGAGTTACCCGAGGAATTTGCCGGAAGTCACGGCGAATCTGCATTTCGCCGGACTTAACTTCATGTTGTGAAGATTAAGTTGTCGGAATAGATCTCGCAAATGTTTAACGTGGTTCATCTCGTCAAGTGACTTGACTAGCATGTCATCATTGTAGACATATATTGTTTTCCCGAGGTGTTCCGCAAATATCTTGTTGACCAACCGTTGGTACGTTGCCCTTGAGTTCTTGAGCACGAACGACATCACTTTGTAGCAATATATCTCGCGGACTGTGATGAATGTGCGGTCTTCTCTCTGTCGTCTGGGTGCATTAGGATTTTATTGTAACCAGAGAAAGCATCCATGAAAGATAAGAGTTTATTACCGGCGGTTGCTTTGACAAGTTTGTCGATGTGGGGCAATGGGAAACAGTCCTTGTTGAAGTTGGTAAAGTCTACGCACACTCGCCATTTGCCCTTCTTTTTCTTCACTACGACTGGATTGGCGAGCCACTGGATTGGCGAGCCAATCAGGGTATTTTGCTTTAGCAATTGAACCGACCTTCAATAGTTTTTCAACCTCATCATTTACAGCCTTAGCGCGTTCTGGTTCCAGCTTTCTTCTCTTTTGCTTGATGGGTTTGAAAATGGGATGCAAATTGAGCTCATGGCGGGCGATATTGATGATAATTTCCTTGACATGTCCTCTACGGACAAGGCGAATGTCTGCACGTTCTCTTTCAAGAATGAGATCAATTCGCTGCGATTTTGACGATTCTCACAGAGGTCACAGGCTCGCAGGTCGGTTCGACCTTTTCCTGGCGAGCTTTCGTGATATGTAATTGCTATAAGAGCTTGGATAGGTCCTTCTCAGTCTCCTACTCTGTCTTTGGCCTTTTTGAGTTTGCGTTCGCAATTGTTACCGGGTTACGAAGCTTGTGCTCGGCGAGGAAACAAACCCGAGATTCCTACTGGTTACCCCAAATAGTTGTAATGCAATCGGAGGTTGGGAACTTAATGTAGAGGTGATAAGTGGAGGGAATAGCTCGCTTGGAGTTTATCTATGGGTGATATGCGACGGAGAATTCTACGATCTTTGTCACGCCTTTGCCATTTACGCTAAGCCTGATCGTCCCTAAGATCATCGTTGTATCGCAGTTGAATCCGGTTAGGGGTCTCTAGTCGGCTATTATTTATGTTAACTTGATGTCCATTTGTCTTAGAGTGTCTCAGAAAATAATGTCGACCGAAATTCTTGTATCGACTAGTATTCTTGCCACGTCGTAATCTCGAATGGTCAGCTCAATAATGAGAGGGTCGTTATGCGGTTTGTCGATGTCGGCAGTTTCTTCTTCGGCAAAAGAGATGGTGACATTCGTAAAGTTAGTCGGTTCGGACCAATTGACGCTGGTTTCGGCCCAGCGCTGAAAGGCTTTGATTGACGACACGGTGTCTGCAGAAAACCGCGATCCTCCCATTATCATATTTATTCTTCTCCGGGGCGCCGGTGGCGCTTCCTCCTCGTTTCTTCGACCTAGCTTCTGGACATCTCCTTGATTTTGTTCCATCAGGGTGCCTTGGTTCGGCTTGTCTTGGTTATCATCATCTCGTTCAAAATCCTTGAGGGTCACCGTATTTCATGGTGCCTTGCCTCGCCCCGCTCCCACTTGATAGTTGTGGGCGCCATGGAGCTTTGGTCCTTCAAGATGTATGAATCCTCCGTTCTGGGTATTTCTTCGAGAGTTTGATGGAAATGGTGTTGAGGCGGCGTTTCGGTTCGTTGGCCTTGTTGGTTCGAATCTCTCCTCGAGAATCTTTATCTCTTCTTCATCAATGATAAAATCTGAGACCCGATGTAATGCATGTTGGATTGTATGAGGCGTATTCAAAGCGATTTCCCTTTAGAAATCTGATTTGTACAACAATGCCTTTTTTAGCGCGATGAGAGCGGCTCAGTCGCTCACACCTTCCAGCTTTGATATCACCGTTTTGAATTTTCCTATAAACCTCCGTAGAGATTCAGTTGGTGCTTGTACCATGGTCAACAGGTGCATCCAACATTTCTCGTTCCATGAATACAGAGTATTGCTTCAGGAACTCGGAAGATATTTTCTGAAAATTGTCGATTGAATTTCTTTCCAGCCTTGCGAACCAGTCAAGGTCAGCTTCCTTTAGATGTTCCACGAACAAGAGACAGAATACGGCATCTTTCTCGCTGTCTTTGAGCTTAGATCGCCCCATTTCTATTCGTAAGGCGGTGATATGGGCTTTCGGGTCGGTTGTTCCATCATAAAAAGGAATCCTAATTTTTCCAGGATCAGATACGATCGCCTCGGTGATCCGAACTGTGAAGGGAGTCCTTTGTGTTTCTTCAATCACCTGATCGATCTCAGATGCCACGTTGATTGCGTGATGTACCTTTGAATGGATAGTCCGCATCTCGGCGTTGTTCCGGGCCAAGGAAGCTTTGATCTTGTTTAGTTCCATTATCTGGGCTCGGCTAGATTCCATCAATTCTTGATGGTTCTGATTTGATCTCCTCGTCTCCTCGGCTCGTCGCATTTGCTCTATCCAGAGTAAGCTCTCTTCCTCCGCCGAGTTAGTTCAAGCTAGGGACGTCTCCCGCCGGTCTTGCTCCTTCCAATGCCGAGGCGAGTTCGTCACTCGTGGTTCGACCTGAGATGTTGTTCTCTTCACTTCGGACTGCCCCATCGCTGGCAGTTCCGATCATTCCGAGGTGTGATCCTACAAGTTCGACGGTTCGCTGCTCTGTCATTTGATCCATTTGAAACGGGTTTGGCAGGAGTGGCCTCATCACTGCGGGCGTCACCTCCCCGGATGGATGCAATGGTGGCAATCTTTCGTCGTTAACGGTTCTCTGCTGGTCTCCGGACATCTCTATAAATCTCGTTCCTAGTGTTTTGAGGGTAAGAAAACTTCAAAATTCCCCACACACGCCGCCAAACTGTGAAAGTCGAAACTCACACAATCAATTTTTGTCGAGAATTTTATAGGAAACCGAAGTTTCTGGGAAAAACACAGTAAGAGATCCAAAGATGGTGCTTTTATTATATGTTGTTTAGAAAGCTATTGTGTACAAGATATTGCAAAGTGTTTCTATTAGGCTAAAAGCGCGTGTTTGATAGTAGGACTTTTGCAAGTCGTAAGTCAATTACTCAAATTCCACTCATATCATTGTGGTATTTAAGATATCGAATCAATGAGATATGAGGCTAACACACTAGGAATCCAAGAAACTATATAAGCTAAGCAAATCAAGTGGTTTTAATCTAACAACCTAATGATTCAAATTTAAACAAGGCAAACCAAACAAGAAACTAAACACTAAACGAGATTGAGACAATGATTAAAAAGAGGATCATTGGATGAGACAATTGATTTGGAGGAATCTTAAGCTAAGCAATGATGTCTACAAATCACAAAAGTGCATTTCCTTAAGCCTAGAACACAAATCAAGATTATTCTAATCTTTTAGGACTAATCACTTTATTAATTACAAATTCAAGATCAAATTCTCATTTGTGAATAATCAATCAACAAGCATTAAATAACAAGTTCCAATAGCCAAAATTCATCTTAGACAATCATTCTCATGAGCTAAGTGTGAAAATCTCTTATTTAGTTCATTGGAGAATTTTATCAAACACCTTGTGTGCATGAAATTCCCTATGATCTAGATTTGAGTTTCTCAAGCCTAATCTCGCTTTATAAACACTAAATAAGAAAGGAAACAAGACAATTAAGTTCTAGACATCAAAGATTAACAAAGAAACCCCATAATCTACCAAACCCAAATTATCCAAGAAGAACTATTCACTAATCATGAAGAAGACACAAAATCTCATGAAATATGTGTTGTTAATCATGATTAGAGAATAGAAAGATGAAAGATTAAAAGGTAATTAAGAGAAACAAACTTTAAATTGCATAAAAAACTCAAGATCTTTATTAAGATCTCTCTTACAATCACTTAGAACCCTCAAAGGGGAGGTTTTATATTCAAGTTTGGGCTGCGCCCTGATATGCTCAAATTAATACCCTATAAGTACTAAAGCAGTTGTTGTAGTATATGTAGAGATCGAACACAAGAACTCAAGAAAATCACACAATAGACAGAATAGTATCGAATCAAGCTAAGCAATTCAGATGAAACAAAAGCAATAAACAGTAAAAGGGTTGTAAAATCGATGGGAGAAAGATAGGTTCAGGGTATTTCTCAGGAAATCAATGAATGCAGATAAACTAACTAATCAGGGTTCAGGTTACGCACGGTTCTTGAACTCAAATCACTAGAGTATAATTAACAAACTGTCGTTGCGAGAATTATCGAAGTCTAAATCCTAGAATTCCAAATCTCTTTGCGAATCCTAAAGTCTAAACCAGCTTTTAGTTCATGTTTGATTTGTTCACAAAACATCTAAACCAAATCTTTTTGCGAATAGTTATTTTGCTCACCCTAAGTTCTATCAGAGTACTGAATTGCACTGTCGTGCCTAATTGATTAACCTAAGATCTAAGTTCTAGGTGATCAATCCAGAGTTAGCTTTGAGAGCAACATAAGGTGAAGAACTAATTTAGATAGTGAACCCTAAACAACTAATCAACCTAGCATTCAAAGAAATCCTTTATGAGAACTGATATACTCATATATTGCATGTTTTAGCATGCATTTCATTTAGAGTTTTGCGTCTCATGCATGTGTCTTGCATAGTTTTTATAGCATTTTGGTACTTATTAGAGTATTAGGTGTTTTCATTAGGTCCTAGTGAGTTTTGCATGCATTTGGAGTGTTTTTAGGTGTTTTGGAGACAATTGATGGTGTTTGGAGTTATGGAGCATGGTAGAATGCAAAGCTCATCCGAGACGCCGGAAATATGTGTCTGAACGAAGGCCCTCCGATCTGAAGCCGCCTCAACAGTCTTCATAGGAGTTGTAGAGGAGTGAGTCATCTGTCTACAGGAGTTGGAAACAGTCCATTTGGACATTTGGTTAAGAAGTTATCGCGGATTTACTGAAGACTATTCGGTTCGGAAGCAAGAGAAGCGGTTAAAGACGTTTTGGGAGTTTCTCAGCATTCACATCGACCAGAAAAGCCACCACACATCGATGCAACAAATGGATGCAACATCAGGGAGCTTAGCCTCGCTCAAGACCCCATTTACATCAATGTAACAAATCGATGCTCAGCTTCACATCGATGCAACAAAGTGATGCAACAAATCGATGCAGCCGAAGTAACTCAAAGATCAGACCAAATGAAGACCTTCCCATATCCAGTTTAATCTGAGGTCTTCATGAACGTTGTACCCAAGTGCGTTAGCGGACTACAGGAGGTGGTTTCGGGTTATTCAGATACGTGATTCGTTAGATATGGCCACTTTACTGAGAGTATATCCGTCTGAACGAAACCACCCGACATGCCTGAAA
>PKML01056226.1:0-28330 GCA_002933935.1 Eutrema yunnanense | reverse complement strand
GCTAGAGGATAATAGAGTTTGTCTAGGTTGAGGTTTGGCTTGTTGCATGTTGTGAAGGAAATGGCTATCTCCTTTTGAGTAGACAACTTTGGTGCATCCTAGAACTAGTAACTTGGACGTTGAATGCGATTGTTTCTTGTGCTTCTTATAGGTTCGAGCTCCACTTGCATTACATTGCATCTCTCATTCTTGATCTTGTTTGCTTGAGGACAAGCAAAGGTTTAAGTTTGGGGGAATTGATATACTCATATATTGCATGTTTTAGCATGCATTTCATTTAGAGTTTTGCGTCTTATGCATGTGTCTTGCATAGTTTTTATAGCATTTTGGTACTTATTAGAGTATTTGGTGTTTTCATTAGGTCCTAGTGAGTTTTGCATGCATTTGGAGTGTTTTTAGGTGTTTTGGAGACAATTGATGGTGTTTGGAGTTATGGAGCATGGTAGAATGCAAAGCTCATCCGAGACGCCGGAAATATGTGTCTGAACGAAGGCCCTCCGATCTGAATACGCCTCAACAGTCTTCATAGGAGTTGTAGAGGAGTGAGTCATCTGTCTACAGGAGTTGGAATCAGTCGATTTGGACATTTGGTTAAGAAGTTATCGCGGATTTACTGAAGACTATTCGGTTCGGAAGCAAGAGAAGCGGTTAAAGACGTTTTGGGAGTTTCTCAGCATTCACATCGACCAGAAAAGCCACCACACATCGATGTAAAAAATGGATGCAACATCAGGGAGCTTAGCCTCGCTCAAGACCCCATTTACATCAATGTAACAAATCGATACTCAGCTTCACATCGATGCAACAAAGTGATGCAACAAATCGATGCAGCCGCAGTGACTCAAAGATCAGACCAAATGAAGACCTTCCCATATCCAGTTTAATCTGAGGTCTTCATGAACGTTGTACCCAAGTGCGTTAGCGGACTACAGGAGGTGGTTTCGGGTTATTAAGATACGTGATTCGTTAGATATGGCCACTTTACTGAGAGTATATCCGTCTGAACGAAACCACCCGACATGCCTGAAATATCAACTCCAAAGAAGGGTTTCCAGTCCGATTTAGCTTCGGTTGTCTTCATGGCAGTTGTAGATAATTGAGTTGGCTGTCTTCTGGAGTTGGATTCAGGTCATTCGGATGTCAGGTACAAGAGTTATAGCTAATTAACTAAATACGTATCCAAGTTTCGGCCGGGTCAATACCCGGTTTGTTCCGGGTTGACCCGGTCAACTCCTCATCTATTTAAAAACTCAAAAACCCTAATTTTCATGGGTATGCTTTTTGTTAGTCAAAAACCCTTTTCCCTTTTGAGAGAGAACTTGGAGATTGTAAGAGAGATCCTTTAAGTTTATGCAATTAAGTGTTTATCTCATTGAATCTCTTCTATCTATCTTCTTTTCATCTTGATTATTCAACATCTATCCATGGAATCATCCTCTATCAAAATCGATTTTGAGGGGTTCTTAATGGGTCTTGAGTAGTCTTCTAGGGTTTAGAGATGGGGTAGATTAAGATGTTCCTAGGCTTGATTCATGGTGTTTAGGGTTAGATCTTCTTATATCCCTTCTTGTTTAATGTTCTTAAGGCTAAATCTAGCTTGAAAAGGTAGATTTAGATCATAAGGCATTTCATGCACACCAAGTGTTTGGTGAAATGCCTTGATGAATTAAACAAGAGATTTACATTCCTAGCCTATGACAATAGTTGTCTAGGGTGTATTTTTGGTTGATCTTGTTGATTTAAACTAAATGCTTGCTAATCAATGATCCACAAATGATGATTTGCTAATGGGTTAGGTGATTAGCATAGTGATTAATTGCTTGGAAGAGAATTAGTCAAGTTTAGGATCGTATGCCTAGGGATTAGCTTGTTTGAGTAAATGAACATCATGAATTGAACTTGGGACTTCTTATATCGATAACCCTATCCCTAGATTCGCTTTTGCTTATTGATTTACAATCTTGCTTAGTGCTTTTGCTTAATTCTAAATTGGATACTTAACAACAAACCACTTGTTTAGCTTAACTTACAATTGTTCCTTGCATTCTTAGTGATTAGAACAATCCCAATTATGGATTGATAACCTCTTTACTACATCGTATTGGGGATATTGATACCTCCTTGGATTGCAAAATCCTTGTATCAAGAACCCTAAACTTAACAAGAGATTTACTCAGACATGGAAATTGAAGCAATAAACATGACTAAATAAATACTCAAATAAATAATAAGAAAGAGTAACAAGAGGGTTCGAAATCTTCTCTCGGACGAACATAGTTTTAGACTTGTCTCCCTTCAAAAGCTCTCTCACAAAACCAAAGTAAAATAATGCATAGCCATCAAAGTGGCTGTAAAATCCTAATAAATAACCTAAGTCACATTTAGGGGCTTCTTGTAAATAATAAAGTCTTCTGGGCAATTTTGCAATTCTTTAACTCTAGGAAAAGTCGCGATCGTGTCTTGCTGTAGTGAGTATCGATCGATACCGAGGCTTCAAATCGGGTACTCAGCTACACGAACTTCTGCTTTGCTCCAAAATGCTCCAGAAAGCTCAAATATCTCCAAACGTGCTAAAACCTGTAAAGACTCTAAAACACTACGAAATAGTAGAAAGACTCTATAAAACAGACTTATATAATGGCTTAAAAGGGGTAAAAACCATGATATATCAACTCCCCCAGACTTAGCCTTTGCTTGCCCTCAAGCAAATAGAAAGCTAAACCAGATAAAGAGGTTTGAAAACACGGAGACTCACTTGTTCATGAACCATCGCAAAGATCCTTTTCCCAAGCACCCAAATGTCACCTAACTAGCTCTTGATCTAACCACCATGTATTTCTCCGCAGCTTTCCCAGACTCCACACATTATCTCGCAGCATTGTTCAAACAAAGCCCTCATCGCCAGTTTCATCGCTGCAACCAATGTTCAAGAATTTTCTAGATTCTTTACCATACAATATCACGATAAAAGAATTACCCAATTCACACACTTTTTGGTATTGTCTCTCTTCCCCAGACTTGTTTCTTATCATGTTCTTTCTTTATTTTTTTATCTGCATATACACATTAAGGTCTGAAACGCGAGTATTGATGGTGTTTGACACCTAATCCCCGGTTCTTCCCTCTCTATGTATCAAAGGCTTAGACGAATAGTGGTATCACGGAAAATTTTCCTAACCTCGCTTTCAACCTTTGTGTGATCATTCCCTCTTAAGTAGAATAATGGGATCACTGGAAATTTTCCTAGTCCTCTACTTAGAAGAAAGTCATTACATCTTTTATGCTCTTATTTATCAACTTATAACAGGGGAGAGAGAGATACCATTACTTTAAACATATGGGTTCCTTTTGTCAGGTATGAATGATGAATCAAGCCCTTTTAACATCAATTGCATCGATGAAGTGCAAAAATTTGGCTCAGGCTTTAGAATAACTCTGCTGGAGACATGAATGTTTTCTAGTCAACTGGTCAGTCTTTGGATTTTTTATTAGTCGATATAGAACTGGTCCTGTAACACTGTTTAGTCAAAAACAAAACCAGAACAATAGGCTCAAGCACAAGATCATCATCTCCAACAAGTGTTGACTCAATAAAAACAATTTTTGACTCAATAAAACGACTGACTCTAAGAAAACAAATGTCAGCAACTACCTCCCCAGACTTGAACAACACTATCCCCAATGTTATCTAGTCTAGAGTCGGTGAAAGAAACCAAAACAGCTAAGTGGAGGCGTGAAAAATCAGAGAAGTTACATTAGTGACCGATACCATTGGTGTCGATCGATACAAGGACCATTAGTCGATGCAACGTCTGTTTCTTCTGGTGTCGATCGATACCAGTGATGGTATCGGTCGACACTGACCTTTTCATCTGATTTACACGTAAACACAAGACACAAAAACGAAAAATACTAAAAGAAAAGACGTATATACAGACTCACCAGTGGGTTGCCTCCCACCAAGCGCTCGTTTAACATCATTAGCTTGACTGTACCACCATTCAGGCTGTGGGTGCATCATCCAGAGGCATTATCTGACCTGCTGGAATCTCGGCTTTCGCCCAATAGTATTTCACCCTCTGTCCATTAACAGTAACCTCCACGCCTGTAGGACTAATCAGCACAACGGCACCATGTGGTCTGGCCTCCTTGATTGTGAAGGGACCTGACCAACGAGAACGCAGTTTAGCAGGAAACAATTGCAAACGAGAGTTATACAGAAGTACCTGGTCGTTCGGCTCGAAATATCTTCTTTTCGGTGGTGCTGTAATTACACTGAGCATCATCCAATGTCCTGCTGGCATAATAAATAGCATGGAGCTTCTTGTCTTTCCTCTGACCCAACACAGCTCCAACAGCAAAATCACTCGCATCGCACATAACCTCAAAAGGTAAACTCCAATCAGGTGGTTGGACAATAGGAGCACTCACCAATACCTTCTTAATCTCCTAGAAGGCTGCAAGGCAATCAGATGTGAAATCAAATTTGACTTCCTTACATAACAGGGCTGTGAGTGGGCGTGCAAGCTTAGAGAAATCTTTGATGAACCTCATGTAAAACCCAGCATGACCAAGGAAACTTCGAATCTCAGATACAGAGTGTGGAGGTTGCAGGCTTGTCATGACCTGAATCTTAGCCTTGTCAACTTTGATCCCTGCCTTAGAAACCTTGTGCCCAAGAACGATGACATCTTGTACCATGAAGTGACACTTCTCCCAATTAAGAACTAAGTGCTTTTCCTCGTATCGCTGAAGCACCTTGCACAAGTTATCCAGACAATTCTTGAATTACAATCCATACACTGAAAAGTCATCCATGAACACCTCCATAAACTCCTCAGTCATATCTGTGAAAATCGACATCATGCATCTCTGAAAGGTTGCTGGAGCGTTACATAATCCAAATGGCATTCTTCAGTAGGCGAATGTGCCATAAGGACATGTAAAAGTCGTCTTCACCTGGTCCTCTGGATGTATAGGAATCTGGAAAAAGCCTGAGTATCCATCGAGAAAACAGTATTATGGGTGACTCGCTAACATCTGCAGCATCTGGTCGATGAATGGCAATGGGAAGTGATCCTTCCTTGTGGCCGCATTCAGCTTCCTGTAGTCAATACACATCATGTGACCAGTGATCGTCCTTGTAGGGATCAGCTCATCCTTCTCATTTTTCACCACTGTTATGCCTCCTTTCTTAGGCACAACATGAACTGGACTAACCCAAGAACTATCTGAGATGGCATAGATAATCCCTGCTTCCAACAGCTTTATCACTTCCTTCCTGACCACTTCCTTCAATTTCGGATTCAGCCTCCTCTGGCACTCAATCAAAGACTTAGACTCATCCTCCAGGTGAATCCGATGCATGCACAAGTCTGGTGCTTACCTGAAATATCATCAAGAGAATAGCCAAGAGCGCGCTTTGCGATACTTGTGCATCTTGCTCAGCAGTAAGGTAATCTTTGTGTTGTTCAAAGAAGCATTAACAATCACAAGGTATGTGGAATTAGGACCAAGAAAAACATACCTCAATGCGGCAGGGAGTGGCTTGAGTTCCACCTTAGGAGCATTTTCCTCGCTCCAATCTCCAAGCCCAACAGCTTGCTTAGAACTTTCGGCCAACTCTCCTTCTAGTCGCAGGGTATCGACCGATACTAGGGGAGTATTGATCGATACTGGCGACGCTGAATCGAGCATCTTCGAGTATCCAGCAGTATCATCGCACAAATGGACCTCTGAAGTGGATTAACAGACCAATGCTCTCTCCAGTGGATCCTCAGGGTGCATCTCCTGGAAGTTGATATGCTCAAATTAATACCCTATTCAGATACTAAAGCAGTTGTCGTAGTATAGCTAGGGGTCGAGCACAAGGACTCACAGAAACACACAATAGATTATATAGATCCAAAATACGCTAAATCAAAAGATGTAAACGAAAGCAAGTACGCAATTAAAAGTGTTGTAAATCAATGGAGGAAAATATAGGCCCAAGGTTTTTCTCAGGAAATCAATGAATGCAGACTAACTAACTAACAGGATTCATATTATGCACGGTTCTTGAACTCAAATCACTAAAATATAGCTAAACAACTCAAATCTAAATCTAAATCCTAGGAATTTCAAATCTCTTTGCGAATCCTAAAGTCTAAATCAGCTTTAAAGTTCAGGTTTGATATGTTCACAAATCAATTAAACCAAATCGCTTTGCGAATAATCAATTTGCTCACCCTAAGTTCTATCAGGTAATTAATCGCACTCTCGTGCCTAATCAATTATCCTAAGATCTAAGTTCCAGATTCGTCAACCTAGAATTAGCTTTGAGAACAACCTATGGTGAAGAACTAATTCTGATAGTGAATCCTAAACAGATAATTAACCTAGCATTCAAAGAAATCCTTTATGAGAAAACCCTAAACCTAAAGTGGATTTACTCAGACATGGAGAATGAAACAATCAACATAACTGAATAAATCATCAATAAAATAATCAGAAAGGTTTTGAGATCTGATCTCGGACGAAGGGAGATTCAGACTTGTCTCTCTAAAACCAAAAGTAAAATCAAAGTATAGAATATAACATAGCCCAAACAGGTGGCTAAAAACCTAATTATATAGCTAAAACACGTTCTGGACCATCTTGTAAATATCAAAGTCTTCTGGGCCAATTATGCAATTCTTCAACTCTTCAATAAGTCGCGATCCTTCTGTTTCCTCGACGGGTATCGATCGATACTAGGAAGTATCGATCGATACTAGGCAGTATCGATCGATACTCAGGTGATTTTGATGTCTCAGCTACACGGATCTCTGCTTCGCTCCAGAATGTTCCAGAAAGCTCCAATATCTCCAATTATGCTCCAAACGTGCTATAACCTGTAAAAGACTCTAAAATACTACAAAACACTAGAAATACTCTATAAAAATGACTTATATCATGGCCTAAAAGGGGTAAAAACCATGATATATCAACTCCCCCAGACTTAGCCTTTGCTTGTCCTCAAGCAAATAGAAGACTAAACCAGAGAAAGAGGTTTGAAAACGCGGAGACTCACCTGTTCATGAACCATCAAAATGACCCTCTTTCCAAGTACCCAAATGTCACCTAATCAGCTTTTGATCTAACCACCATGTACTTCTCCGTAGACATTCGCAGCTTTCCCAGACTCCACACATTATCCCACAGCATCGTTCAAAAAAGCCCTCATCGCCAGTTTCATCATTGCAGCTTATGTTCAAGAACCTTCTAGATTCTTTACCAGACAATATCATGACAAGGAACCACCCTTTTTCACACTTTTTGTATCAATTTCTCTCCCCCAGACTTATTTCTTATTATGTTCTTTATTTTATTTTCAGCTTTGCATATACACATCAAGGTATGAGACGCGAGTATTGATGGTGTTTGCCACCAAATCCCCGGTTCTTCCCTCTCTATGTATCAAAGGATGTAGGCGAATAATGGCATCATAGGAAAATCCTAGCCTCGCTTCCAATCCTTTGTGTGATCATTCCCTCTTAAGTAGAATAATAGGATCGCTGGAAATTTTCCTAACCCTCTACTCAGAAGAAAATCATTTCAATCTTTTATGCTCTTATTTATCAACTTATAACAGGGGAGAGAAATACCATAACTCTAAACACATGGGTTCCTTTATCAGATATGAATGATGAATCAAGCTCTAAAAACACTAACCACATTGATGAAGTGCAAAAATTTGGCTCAGGTTTCAGAAGAACTCTGCTGGAGACATGGATGTTTTCTAGGCAACTGGTCAGTCCTTGGATTTTTCATTAGTCGATCTAGAACTGATCCTGTAACACTGTGCACTCAAAAACAAAATCAAATCAATAGGTTCAAGCACAGAATCATCATCTCCAACAAGTTTTGACTCAATAAAAGGACAATTTTTTTTATTTTATGACTCTAAAAAAAACAAAAATAATGTCAGCAGACACCTCCCCCAGACTTGAACAACATTGTCCCCAGTGTTATCTAGCCTAGAGTTAGTGAAAGAAAACAAAAGAACAGAATAAAATTGGGAAAAACAAGAAGTTACCTTGCTGGAACATCGAGTATCGATCGACACACAGCCTGGTATCGATCGATACCAGGCTTAAATCGACTTGATGAACCGTCGATTGGTGTCGACCGATACCAATGGGGTATCGATCGATACTAAGGCGATTTCGAGTTTTGCTCCTTGTTTATCCTGACACAAACACAAAACGAACGAAAATAAAAAGAAAAACGACTCAAAAACAGACTCATCAGTGGGTTGCCTCCCACCAAGCGCTCGTTTAACGTCATTAGCTTGACTGTAACGCCCTTCAGGCTGGATAAGAGTGAGAGCTTGCAACAAAACAGGCTCCACAACTTGACATTGCTAGCTTCAGAGTTTTGCTCAACATGCCTTCCACTAACTCTTTTCCCTTCTCCTTCAGCTCCGAAGTAAGAAGTACTCTAGCCTTAGAAAATGGTTTCGAGGCTCCTTTGCACTTGACCTTATACTCAATCGAATTCTCATCATAGTTCTGAGGGGTCAAAGTGACATGGAGATTCTCGACTCTTTTGCTCTTCACCTTCTTCGTTGTTTGCCTAGCCTTCTTGACAACTTCCTTGGGGACGCTGGGTGGTTCAGCTGAAACGTCTGTGACAGTTGGCTCATCAGGAGGCTCTTCCAAAAGATCAATTGCTAGCGACTCTTCTGTGACAACCTCGTTGCTAGAGACACGTGTGGGAGTACTCCTAGGGGGAATTACATCATAATATACCCCTCCGTCAATGTAAGAGAAAGTGATTCTCTTATTAGGCGTGTCTATGATCGCGCCAGCAGTAGCCATAAACGGTCGTCCCAGGAGCAAAGGCATACGAGATATCGCACTCATCTCCATAACCTGAAAATCAGTAGGCACCAGACAGTCTCCTACTTTGACCAGAAAACCATGGATAGTACCGTGTGGAAGCGAGGTGGAGTCGTTCGCGAATGTGATAGATCCCTCTGGTTATCGAATATCAGCCCCCAACCGCTCGGCAATTTCCCTTGAGATGACATTGACACTAGCCCCTGAGTCGACGAGAGACTCTTTGAAATCAACTCCAGAGATAGAGCATGGAACCGCGAATTTCCCTGGATCTTCTCTTTGGGTCAGCTGTCTCAGTGGAGGTGGTGCGCCTCTATCCTTAATGAAGAGTGCCTTAATCTCTTCCTCAGTTTCTCTGCAATCTTTGAAGTGACTAAGTAGAGGACGGTGTTCTAGAGCTTCTTCAAAAGACGAATCAAGGGGAAATTCTTCTTACCATCTTCTCAAAGCCACGCAGCTGCTTTGGAGAGATGGGATCTCTGAGGTGTTTAGGAACAGGATTAAGCTTCTTGGGCTTGCGAACTCTTTCTTTGATCAACTTAGGTGTTTCCACAGTTTCTGGCTCGTTCTGCGTGGGGTATCGATCGACACAAGGTAGTGTATCGATCGATACTCTTGCTGCTGAATCATCCTTGACAGATTTATCATCATCAAGGGGAAGCTCCACAATCAGCTTATCCATGGTTTTGCATCTTACGTCCTCTACCTCCTTCTTAGCTTTCCCAAGAGCTCTGGGATAAGGTATCCTCGGTATATAGATTCTCTCTGCAAGTACTTTAGGCACCACAGTCAAAATCTCATGTGTCTCCTCAGAAATCGCCTCAGTATCGACCGATACCAATGGGGTAACGATCGATACACGGGTTCTTGTATCCATTCGAGCATGTATCCGAGCTGGTATCGATCGATACAAGGGAGTATCGATCGATGCCTTGGCGATTTCTAAATCATCTTTGAAATTTTCTGCACTTGAGCTGATCGCATTGACGTGTGCTCTTGGATTTTCGTACTCTCTGAAGTCTGAGCTACTTGAGTTTCCAGCTGCATCTGATGAATACCGAGAGCATCGATCCTTTGATACAAGACTTTTACGTCTATAGGAGGTATCAATAACTCCAACACGTGTAGTATGAAGGTTATCAATCCATAAAGGGATTTGTCCTAATCATTAAGAATGCAAGGCACTTTAAGCAAGTTAAGCTAAACAAGTGTGGTTTGTGATTAATTATCAATTCAAACAAGTGAATAGCAAAAGCACTAAGCAAGATTGTAAATCAATAGGCAAAAGCGAATCTAGAGATAGGGTTATTGATATAAGAAGTCCCAAGTTCAATTCATGATGTTCATTTACTTAAGCAAACTAACCCCTAGGCACAAGATCCTAAACTTGACTAATTCTCTTTCAAGCAATTAGTCACTATGCTAATCATCTAACCCATTAGCAAATCATCATTTGTGGATCATTGATTAGCAAGCATTAAGTTTAAATCAACAAGATCAACCAAAAATACACCCTAGATAACTATTGTCATAGGCTAGGAATGTAAATCTCTTGTTTAATTCATCTTGGCATTTCATCAAACACTTGGTGTTCATGAAATGCCTTGTGATCTAAATCTACTTTTTCAAGCTAGGTTTAGCCTTAAGAACATTAAACAAGAAGGGATATAAGAAGATCTAACCCTAAACACCATGAATCAAGCCTAAGAACATCTTAATCTACCCTCTCTCTAAACCCTAAAAGACTACTCAAGATCCATCAAGAACACCTCAAAATCGATATGGATGGGAGGTGAATTCATTGATGGGTGATGGATAATCAAGATGAGAAGAAGATAGATGGAAGAGATTGATAAAAACAAATACCAAATTGCAATAAAAACCAAAGATCCTTCTTACAAATCTCAAACTCTCTCAAAGGTCAAGGTTTTGAGCATAATCAAAAGCATACCTAAAAATTAGGTTTAGATGAGTATTTATAAGAAAAAAAATGGACAACAGGATTAACATCAATGTGTTGCATCGATGTGTGACTGCTCTGTGGTCGATGTGAATCTTCCTGGAGCTGGCATCGATGTGTGACATCGATGTGGGTGATGTCTTGGGCGAGGTTAAGCTCCCTGGTGTGGCATCAATGTGTTGCATCGATGTGTGACTTCCTTTCTGGTCGATGTGAGTCCTGCTGAAGCTGGCATCGATGTGTGACATCGATGTGGGTGATGTCTTGGGCGAGGTTAAGCTCCCTTGTGTAGCATCAATGTGTTGCATCGATGTGTGACTGCTCTGTGGTCGATGTGAGTCCTGCTGAAGCTGGCATCGATGTGTGACATCGATGTGGATGGTGTCTTGGGCGAGGTTAAGCTCCCTGGTGTGGCATCAATGTGTTGCATCGATGTGTGACTCTCTTTCTGGTCGATGTGAGAGCTGATAAACTCCCAAAACGTCTCTAACCGCTTCTCTTGCTTCCGAACCCAATACTCTTAAGCCAACTCCATCAAATTGCCTCCAAAGTACCTAAAAAGGATTCCAAAATATGCAAGACTCACTAGGACCTAATGCAAAACACCTAAGACTCTAAATGAGACAAGAACAAGTATGATAAGTCATAAAGATCTAAGTAAATGACCTAAAATCTATATGAAATGCATGCTAAAACCATATAGAATATGCACATATCAATTCCCCCAAACTTAAACCCTTGCTTGTCCTCAAGCAAACGAGGTCAAGGTTGAGATATGCAATGAAATGCAAGTGGAGCTCGAACCTATAAGAAGCACAAGAAACAATCGCACTCAACGTCCAAGTTACTAGTTCTAGGATGCACCAAAGTTGTCTACTCAAAAGGAGTTAGCCATTTCCTTCTCAACATGCAACAAAGCCAAACCTCAATCTAGACAAACTCCATTACTCTCTAGCCTCTTAACATTCATTAATGATTGCATTCGTGAATTGTGCTTATGCAAAATCAAATGAGACCGCTTGGCTAAAGGGCCGGTTATGAGATGAAAGTGATCTCATCAATATGCATGGGTGATCAAACACAAGGATCTCTCAATGAACGAGCAAACTCCGACAAAATGCTAAAGGTAAAGAGCAATCTATGCATACAAGGAAAAACTCTCGTCTACCCGAATACCTAGAATGTTACTAACCTTAACCCAATCTAACCCTTTTTTGCTTGTTTCCGAATCCTATTCTACCCTTTTCCTACAAGGCACTTTGCCTTGGATACCCAAACACACTTCTTTGTTCTCATTTTCACCTTCTCTTCTCATGGGGGCTTTCTTCTTCACCTTGGTTGTGGTTGGATGCTTTTTTCTTTTTATTTAGCTCTTTCTTTCTCTTCTTTTTGGTTCATGCCTCTTCTCATCTTTTGAGGCTTCTCTTTGTCACTTAGAGCTTTGCTTTTAATCATCTTTGCACCAACTAACCATCACATTGCACACCCCTCTTCATATTCCTTTCTTTCTCCTTTCATTCCACCACATACACCAAATCAAACCATTCCCTAAAATATTTCTAACCGTTTCCCATGTTACAAATAAGAACCGCCCCGCCTAGTCTAGCCTAGTCCTAGTTTAGCTCCTTGATGTTGGAACTAAATCTACACAAGATTGCTTCCTTGTCTCCCTTATTCCTAACACGTTTTGTCAAGTTCACTCCAAATAAGGCCTCACAAGCACACACAAAAGATTTGGGGCTAGAAAGAAGGTTATAGGCAAGCAAGAGTGGTGAAAAAGGAAGAAAGAATGCCTAAGTATGTATAAGTGATCCGCGGTTTTATTTAAATCTACACAAGCACAATAATTTCATGTTCAATTTAGATTATCACTTAGATGAGGCTAGGTTCAATTCAAGCTTGCTTCAATCAAAGAAAGGCAATGATGCATGTGCTCTAACAAATGGTTCGTCCTTGATTTCGGATTCAACTTCAATACATCAAACAACTAATAACTCGGGCGTTGAATCAATTGCTAGTTAAGCTAATTTCAAGGCTGTCATTACTCCATGCTTATGCAAATGCAAGCTAAAATGCAAACTAGACACCACCTAGAAGTGAATATGCAATCCTAAATGTTCTAAAATTTCAAAATTTATTGAGAATGCATGATATGCATGAGACTCAAGATGCGAAAAGGCAAAATAAGAACATCAAAAACGATGTTAGATAACACACAAACCCTCCCCCAAACTTAAATTACACAGTCCCTTGTGTAATAGAAGCTTAAGAGAGAGCTAAACAATTCATGAAAGAAAGAAAGAAAACATGATTCTAAATGCTATGTACAAAGGTTTTGGAATTACCTTAGAAGCTTTGGGATGGGGACGAAGTCCCCATAGAGAGTGATGGGTTGCTTGAGCAAGGTGAAGGGGATCTCATGGCTTTTCTTTTTGCTACTTTATCGTTATGTGCCAATGAGTGGCTTCCCTCTCCGAGCGTCATCATTTCACCTTCATGGAGCGTGTGGCTCATGTCTAGACCACCTCCTTCTTCCTCTTGGGTTTCGGATGTGCTAGCTTTACCCTCCCTCTTGAGCTCCTTGATTGTCTTTCCCATGCCTTTAACCGTCCTCTCCAACTTCTTGATTACCTTTGCCATCTTCTTCATGCTTTGGTCTTGCCACTTGCACCAATGTTGGAGGAGTCTCGATTGGTGGTGTGCATGGCGTAAGGCTTGGCTACACATGGTACCTTCGTATGGATCGAAGTGATACCGCTCTCCACCATAGATGGGCGTGGGGCGCGAGTTTCCGGCATCTTGATCATCGGAGTCAAGGACAAAGTCGGGGCATGCACTAGTAGCGGTTTCACTCTTCCTTGGTGCTCTCGCGCGGAAAGGTTCAAGCGGTGGGTTGATGGTTTGGTTGTAGAAATGGTCCTTTGTCGGGTAGAAGAAGATGTTTCTCGGTTTATCAAGTCTTGTGATGTCGATGTTAGGCAATAGAACTTGCGCGAGGAGCGTTTTGTTGAGTTTAAGGTTGTAGGCAAAGTTGCCATCTACCTTTCCTTTGGTGAAGCGCGTCCGTGCAAGGTAGCACTCATCCATCAACTTCCATTTCTCATCAACCAACGTAAGTTTGATCCCTTTCGCTTTGAGGATGGGAGTGATGATCCAACCGATGGCTAATGCGGATTTCTTCGAATTAGTCTCCCAAGCCCAATTCTTGTGAAAGAGCATTTGCCTCACCAAGGTAGTGGAAAAGGAAGGAGTTTTCTCATTTCCTATAAATTCCTTTCCATTGCTTATCGTCTTGAGTAGGGGTTTCACGCCAAGTCCTAGCAATTCCATTTCCTCTTTGACAACCTTGTTAAACTCCACCTTAGTGTAGAATGTGCGGGTTAGTGCCATATGCACGTATCTTAGGATAGGGTTCCGAATGCTAGATCCCTTGCAAACGCCGGGTTGGTAGTCTCTCTGATACGATCTGAATCTCGTCCAAGCAGCCTTGAACGCCTCAGTAGGTCCTTGAGAAAATTGGGAGATTTTATTCCTCAGATCGTGCATCATCGTAGAAATTGATCATGAAGGCTCTCTTAGTGTCCTCCCAAGTAGTTAGCGAACCAGGAAGTAGCTGGCTAAGCCAGTAGGTCGCATCTCCACCTAGAGAGTAGGGGAAAAGCTTGCAGAAGAGATAGTCGTAGGACACTCCATTGCTCTTGATGCTAGTGACCAAGTCCTTGAACTTCTCCACATGGTCCATCGGATGTTCATGAGGAAGACCATGAAAGAGATGCTGTCCCACAAGAGTGTAGTATGCAGGTTTCAGCTCAAAGTCATTCCTCTCAAACGCAGGATGACGAATTGCTGACCGATTAGCGAAAAACTGATCAGGCCTGTTATACTCACCAATCGTTCTTCCACGATTAACCACAACATTCCTCGCGTTCCCAGCGACATTCGCAGCGACAACAGGAGCAGGTGGTATGACGATCCCCTCTCCATCCAGACGTTGTCCTTGCTCATTGCACAACCGACCCTCTTTGTCTCTATAAGCACCAGCTGCATCACGAACCAACTGATTGATGTTCATCTTAGCTGATTTCTTTGCTTTCTTGTTTGTGCGTTCCACAAGTACTAGTTGCTCGAGTGACAGATCAACTAGCTCAGCGTTCTTGTTCCTTCTGGTTTCTCGATTAGGCATGCACCTGAAAACAAAAACCAAGAATGTAAGTAACTTAGGCATGCACCTGCTCTCTCCAGTGGATCCTCAGGGTGCATCTCCAGGAAGTTGATATGCTCAAATTAATACCCTATTCAGATACTAAAGCAGTTGTCGTAGTATAGCTAGGGGTCGAGCACAAGGACTCACAGAAACACACAATAGATTATATAGATCCAAAATACGCTAAATCAAAAGATGTAAACGAAAGCAAGTACGCAATTAAAAGTGTTGTAAATCAATGGAGGAAAATATAGGCCCAGGGTTTTTCTCAGGAAATCAATGAATGCAGACTAACTAACTAACAGGATTCATATTATGCACGGTTCTTGAACTCAAATCACTAAAATATAGCTAAACAACTCAAATCTAAATCTAAATCCTAGGAATTTCAAATCTCTTTGCGAATCCTAAAGTCTAAATCAGTTTTAAAGTTCAGGTTTGATATGTTCACAAATCAATTAAACCAAATCTCTTTGCGAATAATCAATTTGCTCACCCTAAGTTCTATCAGGTAATTAATCGCACTCTCGTGCCTAATCAATTATCCTAAGATCTAAGTTCCAGATTCGTCAACCTAGAATTAGCTTTGAGAACAACCTATGGTGAAGAACTAATTCTGATAGTGAATCCTAAACAGATAATTAACCTAGCATTCAAAGAAATCCTTTATGAGAAAACCCTAAACCTAAAGTGGATTTACTCAGACATGGAGAATGAAACAATCAACATAACTGAATAAATCATCAATAAAATAATCAGAAAGGTTTTGAGATCTGATCTCGGACGAAGGGAGATTCAGACTTGTCTCTCTAAAACCAAAAGTAAAATCAAAGTATAGAATAAAGCATAGCTCAAACAGGTGGCTAAAAACCTAATTATATAGCTAAAACACGTTCTGGGCCATCTTGTAAATATCAAAGTCTTCTGGGCCAATTATGCAATTCTTCAACTCTTCAATAAGTCGCGATCCTTCTGTTTCCTCGACGGGTATCGATCGATACTAGGCAGTATCGATCGATACTCAGGTGATTTTGATGTCTCAGCTACACGGATCTCTGCTTCGCTCCAGAATGTTCCAGAAAGCTCCAATATCTCCAATTATGCTCCAAACGTGCTATAACCTGTAAAAGACTCTAAAAGACTACGAAACACTAGAAAGACTCTATAAAAATGACTTATATCATGGCCTAAAAGGGGTAAAAACCATGATATATCAGAAGTACTCCTCTGCTATGTCACTGAAGGTGTCCACATAGAACGTCTACCCATCGATGGTTGGTCTCTTCATCATCTTTTCCATGTTAAAGGACATCACCAAATCACCGATGTTGACAGCTATATGTCCATTCCTGCAATCGATCAAGGCTCCAGCAGTTGCAAGGAATGGTCTGCCCAGGATAAGAGGATCCTTAGGCTCAGCATCGTACTTTAGGACGATGAAATATGTTGGGATCAAGCAATTCCCAATCTTGATTGTGACATCTTCGAGTAGTCCCTCTAGAAGTCGCACTCAGCGATCAGCGAGTACTAGCGAAATCCTTGTAGAATGGAAATCTGTCATCCCCATTCGCTTAGCAACTGAGTGTGGCATGAGGTTCACACTCGACCCAATATCGCAGAGAGCACGCTCGAATCTCTCTGTGAAGATAGTGCAATCCAAAACAAAACTCCCTGGGTCTGGTAGCTTTTTGGGAATTTTGTTGAGTACAATCGCATTGCACTCAGCTGTAATCATCATGACACCTTCCTCAAGGTTCACATTGCTAGACACCATCTTTTTCACATACCTCCTGAAAGCTGGAGAAGTCTTAATAGCATCAACAAAAGGAAGCTCCACAACCAACTTATCCAACATAGTTTTGCATTTGGCATCCTCCCATTCCCTCTTTGTCATCTTAGGAGGCATAAGATAAGGTATTATGGGTTTGTACACCCTCTCCTTGACAATATCTGGTTCCTTTTCGACCTGCGCCTCAGTATCGACCGACACAGAAGGAGTATCGATCGATACACGGGATTTTGGATCCCCTCGTGCAGGTGTCTGGGATGGTATCGATCGATACACAAGGATATTCAAAAATCTCATTCGTCATCTTCAGCAAGATCGGCGAAAGTCTCTGCAATTGGGCTGTTTTTCACTCCTGTAATCACTTCTTTTCCACTCCTCAAGGTGATGGCATTAATGTGTGCTCTTGGATTCTCAGTTTTCCCTAGAAGAAAACCTTCTTGCCTCTGCACAGCTGCTGCGGTCTAAGCAACTTGAGTTTCCAGCTTCCTTTGAGAAACATTGAGAGCGTCAATTTTCCCATTCAGATCAATGTACAGAGAGTCAATCTTCCCATTAAAATACCCTTGTAGCTTTTGTTGTCCCTGAAGAATATGTTCAAACATGGACTCCATCTTACTCTCTGTGGACTTTGGAGATACGGGCGGGTACGAATAGTTCCCATAATTGCGAGTAAAATCGCTGCTCTAGAGTGGTTTCTGAACAAATTTTTTTGCTCCAAAGCCAGATTGGTTTCCCTCAAACTTGTACCCACCTTGTTAAGTGTTGTTGTTGAAGCTTCGGTTGTTGTTGTCCCAAATCGATGACCCTGAAAACCAGAACCACCAACGTAGTTAACATCCTCCATTTCATCTTCATCGATATTATCGACTCCATCAGCAAAGTGTACAGTCTTCTTCGACTTCCCGATCAGAAGATTGTGCATAGAATCCAGCTTGGCCTGAACTTCAGCAATATGCGATCCATCCATGTTCCCAATCTGTCTCTTTCACTCAAAGTCTGCATTTTTGGTGCTATTGCTACACGCCAAATTCTCAAGAAGCACATAAGCATCATCTGGATACCTGGTATTGAAATTCCCATTGCTCGAATCATCCAAAGCCATCTGATACCTCCAATCAATCCCTCTGAAGAAGAAACCCATCAGCTGAACATCAGAGTACCCGTGATGTGGACAATCTCTCTGATAAGATCTAAATCTCGTCGAAGCAGCCTTGAATGCCTTAGTAGGTCCTTGAGAAAATTGGGAGATATTGTTCCTCATATCCTCGGATTGTTCATCATCATAGAAGTTGTTCAGGAAAGCAGTCTTAGTCTCTTCCCAAGAAGTCATTGATCCAGGAGGTAACTGCTTCAGCCAGTAAGTCGCATCTCCACCAAGAGAGTATGGGAAGAGCTTGCAGAAGAGGTAATCATAGGACACTCCATTGCTCTTGATGCTAGTGACCAAATCCTCAAACCTCTCAATATGGTCCACGGGATGTTCATTGGAAAGACCATGAAAAGGGTGCTGACCCACAAGAGTGTAGTATGCAGGTTTCAGCTCAAAGTCATTCCTCTGAAAAGCAGGAGGACGAATCGCTGATCGATTTGCATAAAACTGATCAGGCCTGTTGTACTCACCAATCGTTCTACCACGATTAACCACAACATTCCCTGCGTTCGCGTTCCCAGCGACGTTCTCAGCGACAATCTCCTCGACAACAGGAGCAATGATGTTCCCCTCTCCATCCAGTCTTTGCCCTTGCGCATTGCACAATTGACCATCTTGGTCTTTGTAAGCACCAGCTTCATCTCGAACCAAAACCAACAGATTGTTGTTCATCTCTGCTGGCTTCTTTGCTCTTCTGTTTGTGCGTTTCACAAGTGCTAGCTGCTCCAATGACAGTTCAACTAGCTGAGTGCTCTTGTTCCTTCTGGTTTCACGAATATGCATACACTTGAAAACAAAAGTCAAGAACGTAAGTAACAAAAAACACGATGAGTATCGACCGACACTGGGTGGCGTCGATCGATATCAACAAAAAGAAAACGATGAGTATCGACCGACACTGAGTAGTATCGATCGATACCGACGAACTTAGTTGAAACTCGATAGCTAAAATCTAATGGCGAATTGAGTCCCCCGCAACGGCGCCAAATTTGATATGCTCAAATTAATACCCTATAAGTACTAAAGTAGTTGTTGTAGTATATATAGGGGTCGAACACAAGAACTCAAGAAAATCACACAATAGACCGAATAGTATTGAATCAAGCTAAGCAATTCAGATGAAACAAAAGCAATAAACAGTAAAAGAGTTGTAAAATTGATGGGAGAAAGATAGGTTCAGGGTATTTCTCAGGAAATCAATGAATACAGATAAACTAACTAATCAGGGTTCAGGTTACGCAAGGTTCTTGAACTCAAATCACTATAGTATAATTAATTAACTGTCGTTGCGAGAATTATCTAAGTCTAAATCCCAGAATTCCAAATCTCTTTGCGAATCCTAAAGTCTAAACCAGCTTTTAGTTCAAGTTTGATTTGTTCACAAAACAACTAAACCAAATCTCTTTGCGAATAGTTATTTTGCTCACCCTAAGTTCTATCAGATTACTCAATTGCACTGTCGTGCCTAATTGATTAACCTAAGATCTAAGTTCTAGGTGATCAATCCAGAATTAGCTTTGAGAACAACCTAAGGTGAAGAACTAATTTAGATAGTGAACCCTAAACAACTAATCAACCTACCATTCAAAGAAACCACTTATGAGAACCCTAAATCTAACAAGAGATCTACTCAGACATGGAAATTAAAGCAATAAACATGACGGAATAAATACTCAAATAAATAATAAGAAAGAGTAACAAGAGGGTTCGAAATTTTCTCTCGGACGAACAGAGTTTCAGACTTGTCTCCCTTCAAAAGCTCTCTCACAAAACCAAAGTAAAATAATGCATAGCCATCAAAGTGGCTGTAAAATCCTAATAAATAACCTAAGTCACGTTTGGGGGCTTCTTGTAAATAATAAAGTCTTCTGGGCAATTTTGCAATTCTTCAAATCTTGGAAAAGTCGCGATCGTGTCTTGCTATAGTGAGTATCGATCGATATCGAGGCTTCAAATCGGGTACTCAGCTTATGCTTTGCTACAAAATTCTCCAGAAAGCTCCAATATCTCCAATTATACTCCAAACGTGCTAAAACCAGTAAAAGATTCTAAAACACTACGAAATAGTAGAAAGACTCTATAAAACAGACTTATATCATGGCTTAAAAGGGGTAAAAACCATGATATATCACGCCCCAACACCTGGCCGTGGTGGCCCGGTATGGCAGGCCAGTATTCTTCCTGGTTTAGACGTGCTGATACCGGTCTGTCGTGCCGGGTGAAGGCGGGTCGGTATTGGTCAAAGGTCTTGCGGCCAGACAAATACACCTTGGTAAAACCACAATATCTTTTGGAATACATTTCCGAATGGCCTCAAACAACCTCCAGTCCACAGCTAACGTATTGGGCTACAACTTTTATGAAGGCCTTGGAAGCTTAATCAGATTGGAAATCCTTCGTTCTGCCAGTTCTATCAGACGTCTCGAATGAGCTTTTCCTTCTCTTATGCTCCATCATTCCAAACATCCTCAAAATGTCTCCAAACGCCTAGAAAACACTCCAAATGAATGCAAGACTCACTATGACCTAATGCAAACTACCTAAGCCATAATTTAGACTAAAATTCTAAGAAAAATATGAAAAATGCATGCATGGGATCGAAAACACTAAGCAATATGCATGCTAAAACGAGTAAAATATGGGAATATCAATTCCCTCAAACGTATTCATTTGTTTGTCCTCAAGCAAACAAACAAAAAAAAGGAGAGAGAGAGACATGAAAGTGGGAGCTCACATCCACAAATATCATTAAAAGAATTCAAACTCAATGTTTAAGTTGTTAGCTCTACGATGCGATCAAAAATGTATAATCAAAAAGAGTTAGCCATATCTATCCCTACTTGAATCAAGCCCAAGTCTCAACCTACACAAGCACTCCTATTTATTTGGTTAAGGTAAAGGTCTTGAAATTAAGATGATCTCAAATTTATTTGGTTACTCCAATGCAAGGGATCTCTCTATGAATGAGCAAGCTTTAGAAAAATGCTAAGAGTAAAAGGCAACCTATGCATACAAGGATAAATTTACATCTACCCAATGCCTAAGATGTATCTAACCCTAGCATTTCTAACCCATGAAGCCACAAACCTAAGCTACCATTCTCACAAGGCCTTTTGCCTTCATGTCCCACACGTTTTTCTTCTTATTCCACTTCATCTTTTCTCACTTGGGGATTGTCTTTTTTCATGCTTGACTCATGGTATGGTGTTTTCACTTTATTTCCTTTAGCTCTTCTTGTTTACTTTTTGCATTGCCTCCATCTTCATCACTTTGATGCTTTAGCCATTTTTTTGGCTTCTTTTCTTTTCTTTTAAACAATTGGAGACTAACCTTAATGCTTAGAGCTAATTAATAACTTTTCTACCAACCATATATACTTGACAATCTCCCCTTCTTTACCTTTTCATTCCTTTGGCCTCACTTCTCTTCTCCACCACGATCCCATCGATCATACACTTTCATTTATACCAAACCCCAAAATTTCTTTTCCTAGCTAGCCTAGCCTAGTCTAGCCCTTGATGATGGGATAGATCTACATGCAAACCTATCATTGTCGCCCTAAACTCAACACTTTTTGCCAAGCTTACTCAAAAAATTAGGCCTTACATTCGCACACTAAAGATTTGGCTTGAAAGGAAGGTACGTTAAAGGTGTGGTTAACCGTTCCAATGATGGGAATCAGCTATTTGAGCTAGCAAGAGGGTGGTGAAAATGATAAGAAATTCCAAATATGTATGTGGTATCCATGATATAACTATGAGATGCATAAACATGATAATTAAAAATTTCAAGATTATGGTTCTCACTTAAGTAGGATTGGACTTAATTAACAACTTGCTTTAGCTAAAACACGAGTAATGAAACACGAGATCAAAATATGGTTCATCCTTGATTTCAAACACGAGATCAAAAGCATCAAACAACTAGCAACGAGGGCATTGAACCAAGCTCTTAAAATGATACTCTACAAGGATGTTTCTTCCAATGCAAGTGAGTGCAACCCTATATGATATTCATTTAGACTCAATCTTAATCATGCTAGTGCAACTACATGATTTCTTTTTCAAAAAAATTCAAAATTTTTCAATTTTTGCGAATGTATGATATGCATGGGACTCAAGATGCAAAAATCAAAATAAGAACACAAAACCCATAATTAGATACCGGTCCCTCCCCCAAACTTAAATCACAACGTCTTGGTGTGAAAGATATTCAAGAGAGAGACCAAAAACAAAAAATAAAATGCAAAGACTCAAAAGAAAATAGTTACTTACAATGGAGGAGTGGGTCTATGGGAATGGAGAGAGTGGGGAGTTTTCCAACATCAGACGCCGTTGCTTTGCCACGACCTTGTCACCATCAAGAGCCTTGTAACCACTTAACCAAAACATTAAAAAGCACTTAAAAGATATAAAGGATTTACAAAGATATACATGGGAATGTCTTCCAAGTCGCTTTTTAACGTCACTAAGCTCGATGTTTGTTACCCTTTTAGGCGGGTGTGATAGGAGTGGTGGAACTCCTTGGTGGGTCCTTGAGCTTAAGCTTAAGCACATTGCTCATGACCTCTTGAAGACCCTTTGTACATTTCTCCTTAAGCTCGGTGGTGAGGAGTGCTTTAACCTTGGCAAAGGGTTTAGATTTTCCCTTACACTTCACCTTGTACTCAATGGCTCCATCATCATACCTCCAAGGTATGAGTGTCATTGTGTGAGAATATGGGTCAAGGGTGGGAGGGTGGTTATCATTGGGTTTCTTCTTCTTGGTCAGTGTATTCCTCCTTGGTACTGATATTCCCATATTTCACATCTTTTAGCATGCATTAATGTTATTGTTATATGTCTCATGCATGTATCTTGCATAGTTTTTATAACATTTTGGTTTCAATTAGAGTATTAGGTGTTTTGCATTAAGTCCTATGAGTCTTGCATGCATTTGGAGTGTTTTTAGGTGATTTGGAGGCAATTGATGATATTTGGAGAGTTAGACCAAAGTAGAGTGCAAGGTCCATCCAATACATCGGAAAGACGTGGCTGTACGGAGGTCCTCCGAACTGAATCAGCTTGAATGACCTTCATGAAAGTTGTATATGAGTGAGTTAGCTGTCGAGGAAAGTTTAAATCAGGCCATTCAGACTAGTGGTTCGAGAGTTACCACGGTTTGACTGGAGACGTATCCGCCTGGTTGAGAAACTAGTACCGGCCAACCACACCGCGGGCCTTCCAACCGGTCCAATCCGTGTGGTCCCAGCACAGAAATATCAGCCGGCCCAAAGACGAATCCTCAACCGGCCATAAGCCACACGGTCCAACACAGCAGCATTCACACATCCAAGTTACAGCATCAGCCGAAGAGACTCAATGATGAGGCCAAATGAAGACCTTCTCGTGCCCAGTTTAATCTGAGATCTTGATGAAAGTCATATCCAATCGAGCTGAATTTCTTTTAGTGGTGGTTTCATGTCATTCAGATCAGCCGTTCAAGAGATATGGCAAATATAGCAAGGACACGTCTGTCTGGCATACAAACGAGTTCTGCTCCAAATACGACGTCTGAAAGATAAACCCACAAGAAGGATTTTCACTCCGATTCAGCTTCTGCGTTCTTCTTAGAACTTGTAGAGGAAGGAGTTAGAAGTCTTCTGGAGGTGATTTCAGATCCTTTTGATGTCAGGTGCAGGAGTTATGGCAGATTCACTGAAGGCGTATCCGCCTGGCCGAGAAAACGCACCTTGCGCCTTCCAGCCGGTCTGATCCATCCGGTCCTAGCACAAGGAACTCGACCGGCCAGATCACACCGCCCAGATCACGCCCGGTGCCAAAGTACAGACCACCAAGACCCACTTCGACCCAGATTTGACCGGGTCAATACCCTGTTTGTCCCGGGTTGACCCGGTTTGCCCCCTTTTTCTATAAATACTCTAAACCTAATTTTTGTGATCTAAGTCTTCTTCTCCCATGAGTTGGCACGATCCAAGCTCCTTTTTGAGGGATTTTGATTGTTCTTCATACATATGGCACTCTAAAGAAGATTTCATCACCCCTTATCTTTTATTTATGCATTTTATCTATCTTTATGTCTTTTTCTCTTGTGTTCTTCATGTTCTTTAGACCTTAGACCTTTTTGTTGGATTTTGGATTTTGCTTGATTTGGATGGTTTGATGATTGATTGTTGATGCTTAGGACTAGATAAACATTTGTTCTCATGTTAGGAAGGATCTTAATGCTAGGATTGAATTTAAAACTCATTTCTAGAACTTAGACATTTCATGCACACAAAGTGTTTGATGAAATGTCTAGAAAACTTTTAAGCATGCTTTTCATTTTAAGTGATCGGTGGATGCTGACTTTAGGATGAATTGTTGACTAAAATAGACTTGTGATAAATTATGGACTATCTAAGTGATCGGTGGATGCTGAATTTAGATGATTCATACAATGATTAGTGTCATGAAAGTGAACTAATATTCTAGAAAGTGTTTCATGTCATAAGAATAAATGTGCATTGAATATTTAAGCATCGTTAGTCAATTGTCTTGATGGTTAGATGATATATCATGGTTTTTACCCTATTTAAGCCATGATATAAGTCATTTTTATAAAGTTTTTCTAGTGTTTTGTAGTATTTTAGAGTCTTTTACAAGTCTTAGCACGTTTGGAGCATTATTAGAATTATTGGAGCTTTCTGGGATAGTTTGGAGCAAGAGCTGAAGTCGTGTTGCTGAGTATCTGATTTCACGACAAGCATCGATCGATACTCATCGCAGCAAGACACGACCCGCGAGTTTTCCAAGACTTGAGGAATTGCAAAAGTGCCCAGAAATCTTTAATAATTACAAGAAGACCCCAATTCGTGTTTTAGGTTATAAATAGGATTTTACAGCCACTTGTTTAGGATGCTTTTATTTCTGTGTTTGATTTTACTTTGGTTTTAGAGAGACAAGTCTGAATCTCCCTTCGTCCGAGATCAGATCTCAAAAACCTTTCTTTCTTTTATTGAGTATTTATTCAGTCATGTTTATTGATTCAATCTCCATGTCTGAGTAGATCACCTGTTAGGTTTGGGGTTTTCTCATAGGGATTTCTTTGAATGCTAGGTTGATTATCTGTTAGGATTCACTACCTAAATTAGTTCTTCACCTTAGGTTATTCCCAAAGCTAATTCTAGATTGATCACCTAGAACTTAGATCTTAGGATAATTGATTAGGCACGAGAGTGCGATTAATTACCTGATAGAACCTAGGTGAGCAAATTAATTATTCGCAAAGAGATTTGGTTTAATTAATTTGTGAACATATCAAACCCGAACTTTAAAGCTGATTTAGACTTTAGAATTCGCAAAGAGATTTGGAATTCCTAGGATTTAGATTTAGATAGTTTTTCCAACGAGAGTTGGTTAATTATATTTTAGTGATTTGAGTTCTAGAACCGTGCTTAATCTGAATCATGTTAGTTAATTTAGCTGCATTCATTGATTTCCTGAGAAATACCCTGAACCTATATGTCCCCAACTGAATTTACAACACTTTACTTGCAATCTTGTTTTCAATTACATCTTTTGATTTAGCGTGTTTCGAATCTATAAAATCTATTGTGTGAAACATTGAGTTCTTGTGTTCGACCCCTGATTTACTGCAGCAACTGCTTTAGTACTATTTAGGGTATTAAATTGAGCATATCAATTTTGGCGCCGTTGCCGGGGACTCAATTCGCCATTAGATTTTAGCTAAGAAATTCGTCTAAATCGCCCGAGTATCGATCGATACCCGACGTATATTTCAGTTACTTACGTTCTTGATTCTCTATTTTCAGGTGCATGCCTAATCGAGAAACCAGAAGCAACATGAACTCTGAGCTAGTTGATCTATCACTGGAACAACTAGCACTTGTGGAACGCAAAACAAGAAAGCAAAGAAATCAGCTAAAATGAACAACAATCAGTTAGTTCGTGATTGAGCTGGTGCTTACAGAGACCAAGAGGGTCGGTTGTGCAATGAGCAAGGGCAACGTCTGGATGGAGAGGGGAACGTCATTCAACCTGCTCCCGTAGTTGCTGAGAATGTCGCTGGGAACGCGAACAATGTTGTGGTTAATCGTGGAAGAACGATTGGTGAGTACAACATGCCAGATCAGCTTTTCGCCAATCGGTCAGCGATTCGTCCTCCTGCGTTCGAGAGGAACGACTTTGAGCTAAAACCTGCTTACTACACTCTAGTGGGACAGCATCTCTTTCATGGTCTTCCTCATGAACATCCAATGGACAATGTGGAGAAATTCGAGGACTTGGTCACTAGCATCAAGAGCAATGGAGTGTCCTACGATTATCTCTTCTGCAAGCTTTTCCCCTACTCTCTAGGTGGAGAAGCTACTTACTGGCTGAGGCAGCTACCTCCTGGATTGCTAACTAATTGGGAGGACACTAAGAGGGCCTTTCTGATTAATTTCTACGATGATGGACGATCTGAAGATCTAAGGAATAAAATTTCCACTTTTTCTCAAGGACCTACTGAGGCGTTCAAGGCTGCTTGGACGAGATTCAGATCGTACCAGAGAGATTGTCCACATCATGGATACTCTGATGTGCAGCTGCTGGGTATCTTCTTTCGAGGAGTAGATTGGAGGTATCAGATGGCTCTGGACTCTTCAAGCAATGGAAATTTCAACACCAGATATCCTGAGGATGCCTATGTGTTGATTGAGAACTTTGCATCAAGCAGCAGCACAAAGAGCGCAGACTTCGAGCGCAAGAAGCTGGCTGGTAATCATGATGGATCGCAGATCGCTGAGTTTAAGGCTCAGCTGGATTCGATGCACAGTCTTCTGCTGGAAAAGACAACAAAAGTCGTTCATTTTGCTGAAGATGTTGAGGTATTCAATGAGGGTGAAGCAGAAGATGTCAACTACATTGGTGGTTCTGGTTTTCAGGGACAGAGGAACCAATTCAACAACAATCGGAGCTTCAACAACAACTTCCAGCAAGGAGGATTCAACCAGAAACCTGCCCAGAACATTGGTTACACCAGGAACTACGGAAGTCCTTCTTACGAGCCTGTGACTACTAAAACATCAGAGAACAAGATTGAGGCCATGCTTGAAACACTCGTTCAAGGACAGCAGCAGATCACAGTGACCTTTAATGGTAAGATGGACGCTATGTACAAAGATCTGAGTGGAAGGATCGATGCTCTTGGTATTGGACAGAAGAAGCTGGAAACTCAGGTAGCTCAGACTTCAGAAGGTTCGAGAAGACAAGAAGGTTTTCTTCCAGGGAGAACTGAAAATCCAAGAGCACATGTCAATGCGATCAGCTCAAGTGCAGGGAATTACGAAGAGGATCCTGAAATCGCCATAGCATCGATCGATACCCTCAAGTGTCGATCGATGCCAGTTACAATTCTGAAACGGGACACTTCCAAAACCCGTGTATCGATCGATACCCCATTGGTATCGGTCGATACTGAGGCGATTTCAGAGGAAACTCCGGAGATGTCGACCGTGGTGCCTAAAGTATTTGCAGAAAGGGTCTATATACCAATGATACCTTATCCCAGGGCTCTTGAGAAGTCTAAGAAGGAGGTAGAGGACACCGAATGCAAGGCTATGCTGGATAGTCTGATAGTGGAGCCTCTTGGTGATGATAAATCTGTCAAGGATGATTCAACAGCAAGAGTATCGATCGATACCCCCCCCCAAGTGTCGATCGATACCCCTCGCAGAACGAGCCATAAATTGTGAAAACACCTGAGGTGATCGGAGAAAGAGTTCGCAAGTCCAAGAAGCTGAATCCTACTCCTAAGCACTTCAGAGATCCTATAACTTCAAAGCAGCTGCGTGGCTTTGAGAAGAGGGTACGAAGGATTCCCGACTCGTACACTTTTGAAGAAGCTCTAGAAGACTGGCCTTTGCTAAGTCACTTCAAGGACTGCAGAGAAACCGAGGAAGAAATTAAGAAACTCTTTATCTAGGCGAGACGCAAGTCGCTACAGCCGCGGCAATTGACACAGAGGGAAGACCCAGGGAAATTCGCGGTACCATGCTCTATCTCAGGAGTCGAGTTTAAAGAGTCTCTTGTTGACTCAGGGGCTAGTGTCAATGTCATCTCAAGGGCAATTGCAGAGCGGTTGGGGGCTGATATTCGAGCACCAATGGTATCTATCACACTAGCGAACGACTCCACCTCGTTTCCACACGGTACTATCCATGGTTTGCTGGTCAAAGTAGGAGACTGTCTGGTACCTACTGATTTTCAAGTTGTGGAGATGAGTGCGATATCTCGTATGCCTATACTCCTGGGACGACCATTTATGGTTACTGCTGGCGCAATCATAGACACGCCTAATAAGAGAATCTCTTTCTCTTACATTG
>PKML01056212.1:1029458-1041433 GCA_002933935.1 Eutrema yunnanense | reverse complement strand
GTGATTTAGGTTATAAATAGGATTTTACAGCCATTGTTTAGGCTATGCTTTATTTTTACCAGAGTTAAAGAGAGATATTGGTGAGAGATACAAGTCTGATTTCCCTTCGTCCGAGATCAGATCTCAAACCTTGTTTATCTTTCTGATTTTATATATAGTATTTATTCAACATGTTTATTAATTTAATCTCCATGTCTGAGTAGATCTCTTGTTAGGTTTGGAGATTCTCATTAGGGATTTCTTTGAATGCTAGGTTGATTAGTTATTTAGGGTTCATAATCTGAATTAGTTCTTCACCTTAGGTTGTTCTCAAAGCTAATTTTAGATTGATCACCTAGAATTTAGATCTTAGGATAATTGATTAGGCACGACAGTGCAATTAATTACCTGATAGAACTAGGGTGAGCAAATTGGTTATTCGCAAAGAAATTTGGTTTAATTGATTTGTGAACATATCAAACTTGAAATTAAGGCTGATTTATTCTTAGGGATTTGCAAAGAAATTTGGGATTCTGAGGTTTAGATTTAGATAGTTTTCGCAACGACAGTTGGTTAACTATGCATTAGTGATTTGAGTTCTAGAACCGTGCTTAACCTGAACCCTGATTAGTTAGTTTATTTGCATTCAATGATTTCCTGAGAAATATCCCTGAACCTATCTTTTCCCAATTGAATTACAATCTCGTTTACTGCTTCCTGTTTTCTGTTTTACCTGAATTGCTTAGCTTAGCCTGATACTGCAATTTATTGAGTGATTTCTGTGGATCTTTGTGTTCGACCCCTAGCTAGATTACAACTACTGCTTTAGTACTGTTAGGGTATTAAATTGAGCATATCAGCTGTCCAATCTTTTTTTGAAAAGGGTTTCTTACCGAAGGGCATCAATTCAACTATTCTTGCTCTTATTCCGAAAATAACAGGAGCAACGGAGATGAAAGACTATCGTCCCATTTCATGCTGCAATGTTCTCTACAAAGTTATCTCAAAAATCGTTGCAAGTCGGTTGAAAGGAATATTGCCTAAATTCATTTCAGCGAATCAATCGGCATTTGTTGCGGATAGACTATTAATCGAGAATGTGCTATTAGCGACTGAACTGGTTCGGGATTGGGATCTCCGAAAGATGCGCAATCAAAATCGATATCTCAAAGGCTTTCGACTCGGTTCAATGGTCTTTTTTGATTAATACACTTACTGCTTTGAATTTTCCACAGAAATTCATCCATTGGATCTCCCTCTGTGTGACAACAGCGTCATTTTCGGTTCAAGTAAATGGGGAGCTTGCATGTTTTTTCAGAAGTGAAAGGGGTCTCCGGCAGGGTTGCTCTTTATCCCCATACCTATTCGTAATAAGCATGGATGTTCTCTCAAAGTTACTCGATCAAGCGGCCAGTACCAGACATGTTGGATACCATCCTCGCTGTAAGAATCTAGGCCTTACTCACCTAACTTTTGCTGATGACATCATGGTGTTAACAGACGGCAAATCACGGTCGATCGAAGGTATTCTTAAGGTTTTCGACGACTTCGCAAAAATTTCGGGGCTTAAAATAAGTATGGAGAAATCTACACTGTATCTTGCCGGGATTGAAGAGAGTGTACGACTTGACATCGAAACACGATTCCCATTTCAATCAGGACAGCTCCCAATCCGTTACCTAGGATTACCCCTAGTAACAAAGAGAATGTCATCAAATGACTATCTACCGTTGTTGGAGAAAATTCAGAAACGAATCAGCTCTTGGACTGCTCGTTTTTTGTCTCTGGCCGGTCGGTTGCAGCTAATTCACTCAGTTCTGATGAGCATCACAAATTTCTGGTTATCAGCTTACCAACTCCCAAGCGAGTGCCTACGGGAAATTGAGAGACTTTGTTCGGCTTTCCTATGGTCAGGACCAGATTTGAATCCGCGAAAAGCAAAAATTGCATGGGATATTGTGTGTAAACGGAAAGATGAAGGAGGTTTAGGATTACGGCCACTTAAAGAGTATAGGGTGGTGTGTTGCCTCAAACTGATATGGAGAATCCTCTCACCTCATCCATCTTTGTGGGTAAAATGGATCAAACAAAATGTCATTAAAAAGGAGATATTCTGGGCGATTAAACCATCTACTTCTCTTGGGTCCTGGATGTGGAGAAAGATCATGAAATATAGGGCTCTCGCGAAAGAGCTATATCAGAAAGACCTCGGCAATGGGAATTCGACATCATTCTGGTATGACAAATGGTCTAACATGGGATGTCTATTGGATATAACAGGTGTGCGCGGTGCTATAGACATGGGCATACCATTGACTGCAACTGTCGAGCATGCTTGGAGTGCTCGAAGGAGGCGTCGTCATCGTTCGGAAAATCTGAATGCAATAGAAGACGTCTTGGACGAAGGAAAACGGAAAAGGGATGCGACAAGAGAGGACACCTTACTCTGGAAATCGAAACCGGGAAAGTTCTCCACAAAATTCGATGCCAAGGCAACCTGGTTGCTGACCCGCAAGACTCATAATCTGGTGGATTGGCATAAGGGGGTCTGGTTCACTCACTCTACACCTAAGTTTGCTTTCTTCACATGGTTAGCGATTCACAATCGCCTCACCACAGGAGACCGTATGTTAAGCTGGAATATAGGAGCTACTACCGCCTGTGTTTTCTGCCAAGAGCCGATGGAAACTAGATCTCATCTTTTTTTCTCATGCGCCTATGCAAAGACGGTATGGATGAACCTGAGTAAAGGTCTTCTCGACACTAGATTCTCGACGGATTGGGATTCGCTACTCAATATCATAAAGAACAGTAGTACAGGGCGAACAAAAGGCTTTGTACTAAGGTATGTCTTCCAGATCTCTATCTACAGTATTTGGAAGGAACGAAATAGTCGAAACCACGGGGGACAACAAATTTCTGCAGATCGTCTAACTAAGATCATAGACAAGCAAGTGAGAAACAGATTTCTCTCGATTCGAGCCTTAGGTGATCACAAGTACGACGACAGTTTAGAACTCTGGTTCGCCACAAGAAGCTAAACTAATCCTTTCTAAATTTCAGAACTCAGAATGATGTAACATCTATTGTAAAAAACGTTTTTTTTTTGTTGAATAAATTTTACATTCATTCAAAAAAAAAAAAAAAAAAAACCACTTCTTGTATATTTTTAGAATAGTACAAAAGTGTTACTAAAGTGTTTCCACATGCACATGACGCATCATTACTGAATCGAGGAGAATATTCGTTGAGTATGATAATGACACGAGAAACCAAAAGCTAGACCAAGACTGGTAAAAATCGTCTCTTAAGCGCGTGGGGCAGTTGAAACAGAGCAGAAAATGCAACTATAAAACAGAGTGGCTGGCTCACAACTCTCTCACAATACAAACATCAGAACTGAGAGAGATTCAATAGCAAAAAAAAAAAAAAAAATCTTTCAGAAAATGGGGATCGTAGCATTTCAATGGGGAGACAAACAACTGACGCTGCTGCAGAACAGAGACAATTTGGATTCCTGGCAAGTTTAATTTGATTCGGATTTTTGTAGGGTTTAATTTAATTATAGCAGTAATAATATTGGATTGTTTGGTTGATGAGTGTTTTGATATATGTTTATATTCGAGTGGTTAAAAAAGGATGATAAGAGCGGCGGCTTGGGATGAAAATAACCAGATATTGAAAGGTTGGCTTGAACCGAACGGAGGGACATGGTTTGGTATCTCTAGAAAGGGCCGAGTTGCTTTTCTTGTGGACGCAATGGTCCTTACCGATTTAAACAGTTGCGTGATGCTTCCTGTTGAATTCTTGCAGGTTTGATTAATCTTTCTTCTTTACTCCTTTCTGTTTGTTTGTTTAAACTATTTAGATATGGATCTCACTCTCACGGGATTGCTTTGATTACAGGGCGAAATGAGTCCAGCGGACTTTGCAAGTGCACTAGCTCAAGACCATTTGGTTAACCTCGGGTCGGCCTATAGCCTAATTGTGGCAGACATAAATTCAAACTCGATGTTTTGTATCTCCAAAATGTCTATAAAGGGGGCACTTGTTACCACAGAGGCTGTTGGTTTTGGTGTGCATATCCTTTCCTTAGGCGGACTCGATTCCAAAACATTTCCCAAGGTAAATTAGTACAAGAAACTTGTAACAGGTCGAGTTGTTTAGGATATGATTCCATTTGTAAATCTTTTCATAAATAGTGATGCCTTGATAATTTATGCAGGATTTACGTATGAAAGACTTTTTTAATGAGATGATTGGTGAATACAAAAACAAAGAACTACCACCACTTAAGGAGATTGCTGAGAGGTTTATGTATGATCCAGTCGAAGCTAAAGAAGGTGACAATCTGAGCGCATTTCTTGTCGACATGAGATTCCGAGATTTAAACTATGTTCCGGTTCAGAGAGAAGAAAGACGCTATAGAACAACGAGTACAACAGCATTGGCCGTGAAACCCAATAAGGAAGTAATATTTTATGAGAGGTATTTGGAGAATGACGAATGGAAAGAACACGACTTCACTTTCAAGATCGACGCCTAGTTACATTCAACATCGTGCAGCATCCATATCCGAATATATCTTATAATTATTAACTAAATAATACTGTTGATGCTGTAATTAGTTAACCTCGTCGTCGATTCAGGGAAACCTATTTCCTTTGGTCACGTACGCTTTATCTAATCTAAGAACAATATGCATAAAATAAATAAATAAATAGTTTGGTTTTCTCAAACTTTCCTAGCTATGGCGTTCACTTTATATTTTCCATCTAATCAATTCAACTCGATTCTTGAGTTATTTTGTTCATAGTTTCTCTTCCACTTTACTTTCGCAATAATTCATGTATTTCTGAATTGGGTTAGTGACTTTCTGTGAACCGTGAAACTTACTTTGTCAAAAAACTCTGAGACCACATACCATGAGCAAGTTGGATCCCATTGCATATTTTGTTATGACATGATTTCTGATCTCTTCTCTTTTGTCCTAAACTTTTAACTGATGTGTGTTCGGTTACTTGTTTGGCAAGAAACAAGCGTTGTAATAAGTCCTTGTGCTTTGAAATAAAATAAAATACAAAATGGTTTTTGTTTTTAAGAATGCCTATTTCGTTCAAGATGTGCCATGAAGATAGACATCTCAAAATCATTTGATTCAGTACAATGAGATTTTCTGCTGAACACACTCAAAGCAATGGAGTTCCCCGAAGAATTTATAAACTGGATTCGCATCTGTATCTCCTCTGCTTCTTTCGCTGTCCAGGTCAATGGGGAATTGGCTGGATATTTCGGAAGCTCACGAGGACTAAGACAAGGATGTTCCCTGTCACCATACTTGTTTGTAATCTGTATGAACGTCATCTCCAAGAAGTTGGATAAGGCAGCAGAGATGAAGAAACTAGACTACCATCCGGGCTGTGAGAATCTGAAGCTAACGCACCTATGCTTCGCGGATGACATCATGGTCTTTGTCAAGGGGAATACGAGATCAATTGTTGGCACATTAGATGTGTTCTCTGACTTTGCAGCCCACTCAGGTCTGCACATAAGCATTGAAAAATCCACAGTGTATATGGCAGGAATTCCATAAACCTTGAAAGGGGAGATCCTCAGAGAGTTCCCGTTCGAATACGGAGCTTTGCCAGTTAGATATTTGGGCCTCCCTCTGTTAACCAGAAAGATGACTAGATCGGACTATACTCCCCTAATAGAAAAGATCCGCAATAAGATAGGATCGTGGTCTACAAAATATCTCTCATTCGGAGGTAGGCTTCAGCTACTCCAGTCCGTAATATTCAGCTTAACCAACTTCTGGATGGCTGCTTTCAGGCTACCCAAAGCATGTATCAAGGAAATAGATAAGTTGTGCACCGCATTCTTATGGTCAGGGTAAGACATGAATGCGAAAAAAGCAAAGGTATCTTGGAAACAGGTTTGTTTACCAAAGAAAGAATGTGGATTGGGGATCAAACCATTGTTACATGTAAACAAAGTCTGTGTCTTGAAACTCATATGGAGAATTTTATCGGCAAAAGAGTCTCTCTGGGTGAACTGGATACACAAACACTTGATCAGGTCTAGCTCCTTTTGGGCTCTGAAAGACACAACGACTCAAGGATCATGGATCTGGAAAAAGATACTTAAGTATCGCGATTTGGCAAAGGGATTTTATAAAGTGGAAGTCCATAATGGAAACAGAACATCCTTCTGGTTCGATAATTGGAGTACAATGGGCTGTCTGTTTGAGGAATTTGGAGCTCGTGGCTGTATTGACCTCGGGATATCCATAAATGCTACCCTAGGAACGGTGATGGAGGAGAACCGAAGACGAAGGCACCGCAATCAACTGTTAATTCAGGTGGAGGAGGAAATCAGAGAAAAACAGAGGAGGAGAGTGTGGGGATATGGAAGACTCACCTTTATGGAGAGCTAAGGGGGATGATTATAAACCTCGGTTCATCACCAAAGAGACCTGGGAACTGCTGAGAACTCCAAATGCAGAGTGGGCTCCTCATTCGAGCATATGGTTTTCTTTTGCTACACCAAAGTTCTCCTTTATTACATGGCTAGCTGCAAGAAACAGATTGTCGACGGGGGATAGAATGGAGAAGTGGAACATAAACGTCAAGACTGGTTGCTCCTTCTGCAACGATCCGCAAGAAAGCCGAGATCACATCTTCTTTCTCTGCCCTTTCACCGCAAAAATTTGGGAATCACTAGTAGGTGGGCTAATGGGGCCAGATTTCGCAACGGAATGGTCGACGATCCTGCACCACACGTCCTTAACGACGAACGACACAGAAACTTTCATCTTGAGGTACGCATTTCAAGCCTCAATTCACGCAATCTGGTGTGAGAGGAACGCAAGGAGACACGGCGAACAACCAACCCCCAGCGAACTCCTCACAAAGAAAATCGATGTAACGATCCGAAACAGGATAAGCACAGCCCGAACCCAGGGGAAAAAGAGGTACGAAGATGGCCTACGGACGTGGTTTGCAACGAGAAGGCACTCATAGTCACTCGCAAAACAGTTCTTTCTTTTGAAAGTTAAAATCAGTTTGTAAAAAACGGTTTAGTTTTCTTTGAATATAATTTAACAACTATTCAAAAAAAAAAAAATGGTGTTCGTATCGTTATCGAAATTAGAAAAGGTATTTGAGTGACTTGAGCGGTTACTGATATTTAATTTCATGGTACTCATTAGTCAAACCCACTTTCTTTTTTCTTTTGTTATAACAGAAAAAAAAAAAACACTTTCTTTTCATCAAATACACATCGGCCCACATAATCATTTCTAGAAATAGAAAACAATTTACTTACGTAACGTATGGTTTCAATTAGTTTGCTAAATTAAGCAAACGAAATAATTTGAATCTGCACATATTATAAAGTTTTCAACGTTGGGACCCGCAACTGACTCATTTAAGTGGAGATAGATATATGAATGTGCTTCACCAAACCGTCATGCGTCCCTTATATATATTGCCATTTCTAGTAAGAGACTGATGAACACAAACCCCTATTTCCAACGGAACGATCACTTTTATTGACTTACAAATCATATACTACATATATCTAGTCCTCTATACAATTAATTTCTACCAGCTTAATTAACAAGCTTTTATCAAGTTAGTTATTCTGTATTTTTATCAAATGTAAAATGAATGTGTACAAACTCTATTCTATACCTGTTGTAACATAAAAAAAAAAACAAATGGACAAAACAAATCTTAACCTGGCTAATTTTGTTGTGGTTTTTGTTAAAAACGAAATGAATGATCAAGAGTACTAAATTAAAAATATCAAATCTAAGAATTAAGAATATCGATGCTTGACATAATAGAAAATCTATATAGTCAAATGCATGTACCTACAAAAGCTATCAGACCAAAAGGTTTGTAACAAATATCAATTTTTTTATAAATTTTAATTTAGATTACAAACGGACAGTAAAAAAAAAAAACAAATCAAATTCATNTTATACGAATGTCCTTTTCGTTGGTTTTTTTTTTTTTTTTTTTCTGAAGAATGTAAAATTTGTATTCACCAAAAAAATCGTTTTTTACAATGACTGCTTCCTATTGTGGACCTTTGAGAGCATGCTATTACACTTAATAGAATCTGAAAACCCTTATCTTGTGGCAAACCACCACCTCAAGCCATCTTCTAATTTGTTGGGATCCAGTTTTTTGATAGAAGAAACACGGTTGCGGATAGTTTTGTCGATGAATCGAGTGAGAAGACTTGCGGGAGACGGTTGTTCACCATCTACCATTTCGTTGATTATGCTAGACTGGTTTAGTTTTCTCGTTGCCATATCTTTTTTCTTCTTAGAAAAGTAGTAAGCAAAATTGCATGGGTCCATCCATCGTTTCAATCCCCTTTTACTCGCCTCTCACGTCCCGTGATATGAAGCAACATTAACATATAGTATGTGTCTCATTTTTTTACAATCTTGTTGATTAAAGTAATGGCCCAATCGTGTGGCTCATCTCCACTATTTGTTGTTGCTGCAATGCCCACCTCATCATCATCTCATTGGTGGAGAGTCATGTGTTTCTCCGTCTACATTTCACCTTTTTCACTCACCGATTTAAATACATGGAATATTTCTAAATCGATCCACATACACATGACTCGTCATTACTCAATCAATACAAAGTTAGAGCGAAAGTGGAACGATTTAGAAATACTGAAACTCAAATTAATCTTCCATTTATACTTAGATTGTCACTTTTATAAACATTTCAACATAAACACGACTCCTCATTACTCAATAGAGGACACGAAGAGATTGTTTGTGTCTAAACTCTAACGGCTGATATCAAATTAATCATTTTTCCAAAATGATTAATTTCTCAAATGATAATAATCAGTATTACATAAATAAACAAAACTTAAAATAATTTGGAGTCTTAAAGTTGTGCCACTAGAGTCTAGAAACCTCTTTGTATCATTTTTAATTGTTAGTATGTTAGTTCTTAAATTCCACATGTCCGTGATAGTTATCAATTAAATGCTCTTTGCATATGAATATTACACATATCTCACTAACCAAAAATTAGAAATACTTTAGTCTTCAATTTGTGCCACTATAAACTTCTTTTATCATGTTTAGCAACCTAAGTCTTAAATTATCCCAGGTGTACTCATCATCATCATCACCCAATTGAGATGAATTTTAGTAGGGTATGATTATTAAACAAATCAACGAGGCTAAACCAAATTTGGATGAATTCGACTATTGAATTGGATATTACAAATACCACAGATGGTACGTGAACCATTCATGCATCTAAAAGAAAAATACAATTACCTTGTACATGCAACTGACGCAATTACAGATATATGGTGTATATATTGAAAAGAAGAGAAATAGTATGTTGTAACAATTGATGATTTTACATATAACCAGACGGTATTATAATATCCAAATATACAACAACGGAGATTAGGCTCTAACTTCAAAAGATTAAAAAGCTATCAAGCGTTTGCATACTATATATCTTTTTTGGTTTTTACTTTTCAGTATGCCAATTCTCGAACTCCACGTGTGCATGATTGTGATTAACTCATTAAACCATTTTTGCGTACGACTACTACGCGGCAGTAACTCTAACTGTCCTAAGGTAGCGAATCACCAAACCTATACCAATGAATAGTCGGATTCGAATTTTAAACTTGTGCCACTAGAGACCACTTTTTGTATATTTTTAGAAACGTACAAATATTTCTAAAGTATTCCACGTGCACATGAGTCATTATTACTCAATCGAGGAGAATAATAGTGGGTATTATGACAATGACACGAAACACCAAAAGCTAGACCAAAACTGGATAAATCGTCTATTAGTCGACAACGACGGAGATTAGCTCTAACTTAAAAAGATTAAAAAACTATTAAGCGTTCGCAGAATATCCGTTTTTGGTTTTTACGTTTTAATATGTGAATTCTTAAACTCCACGTGTACATGATTGTGGTTAACTCGTTAAAACATTTTTTGGCGTACGATTAGTCGATTACTACGCAAATCACCAAAGCTAGACCAAAGAATAGTCGGTTTTGAGTCTTAAGCTTGTGTGCGACACTAAAACTGAAACAACTTTTGTATATTTTTAGAAAAGTACATATATTTTCTAAAGTGTTCTCACATGAACATGACTCCTCATTACTCAATCGAGGAGGATAATATTAGAGTATGACAATTACACGAAACACCAAAAGCTATTACCAAAATCGGATAAATCGTTTCTTAAGCGCGTGGGGCAGTTGAAGATAGCAAAAGAAAAAGCAGAGCACAAACTTCGACTATAAAACAGAGAGGCTCACAGAGATGAAGAATCACACTACAAACATCAGAACATAGTGATTCAATAGTAGAAAGAATATTCCTTCAGAAAATGGGGGTAGTCGTATTCAAATGGGGATTCAACAAACTGACGCTGTTGCAGAACAGAGAGCAACGTGATTCATGGCAAGTTTCATCTATTCAAGCTTTTAAGGGTTTAATTCTGTGCATCAATATATATATATATATATGCATTGTTGGTTGATGAGTGTTTTGATTTTTGTTTTATGTTCGAGTGATTAAAAGGGCAATAGAACCGGCGGCTTGGGACGAAGATAACATGGTATTGGGTGGTCTGCCTGAAGACAACTTTGGGACATGGTGTGGTATTTCTAGACGAGGCCGAGTTGCATTTGTTGTGGATGCATTGCTCGGTAGCGGTCTTAGCCCTTCCGAGCATCGTCCGGTTGATTTCTTGCGGGTAAAGTTTTGTTTGTTTGTTTAAACTATTTTCGGATATGGATCTAACGGGGATTGATTTGATTTGATTTGATTACAGGGCGAAATGAGTCCAATGGACTTTGCAAGGAAATGGTCTGCAAATTCCTCTCGTCTCGACTGGATTAGCGATGGTGTTTCCTATTACATGATTGTGGCAGATATAAACTCAAACTCAATGGTTTATGTCTCCAAAAAGTCTCCAAAGGTGTTAGAGGTTGCTTTTGGTGTGCATACCCTTTCTTCTATTTACGGACTCGATTCCGATGATGATTACGAGGTAGAACACTCTTGTTAGGATTATTCTTTTTACAGAGAAATGTTATTACTTAAAAAATAAAACACTCTTTGTGGTATATATTAATGCAGGTAGTACGTCAGAAAACCCTTTTCTCTGATATGATTGGTAAGTATAAGAGGAGACACGTACCGCCGTTGAAGGAGATGGCTGAGAGTTTTATATATAAAGGAGACAGATGGGAGGCATCTTCTTCTTCTGTCGACACGCGCTTATCTGTAAGAGAATTAAACAATATATATTGAGCTTACCCTCTTTTTATATGTGATCCTCACCTCTGCAATATTACTATCTTTTATTTGATCTCTGTGTTCAGTATGAAACGATGAGTACAACAGCATTGGCCGTGAAACCCAAACCCACCAAGGAAGTAATCTTTTATGAAAGGTATTTGGAGAATGGCGAATGGAAAGACCACCACTTCACTTTCAACATCGCCGCCTAGTTACATTCAACATCGTGCAGCATCCATATATATATATATATATATATATATCTTATAGTTTACTAAATAATACTGTTGATGCTGTAATTTAATTAACCTTGTCGAGTCGATTCAGGGAAACCTATTTCCTTGGTCACACTATTATCTACTCTAAGAACAATATATGCTTAAAATAAATATAGTTCACTTTCTATTTAAAGTTATTTTTCCGTAGTTTCTCTTCTCACTTTAATTCATGTATTTCTCTATTCCTGTGAGAACACCGAGCCATAGTTTGTTGCACTTTGCAGAATGAATGCAGACTATTGGGCTACGGTTTTAGTCTTAAAATAAAAAGTCGATCGATATTTTTAGAGCCCAAATCCAACAAGAACATTAGTGTCTTAGACAACCCGTTAGATAGCCCAAGATCAAATCAAACCTTTTCTTTTTTTTTTGAACTATAAACTGGAATATTAGG
>PKML01056212.1:1000679-1029279 GCA_002933935.1 Eutrema yunnanense | reverse complement strand
ATCTGTTCTTTCTTAAACACCTAGGATCCTGATATGCTTTGATATGCTTTAGGTGCTTCATAGAACCTTTGTGCAAGCCGTCTGATTGAACCATCAGAGATTGAAGCACCTTCCCATCCTTCAGGTGCTTTGATATGCTTCAGGTGTTTCAGGTGCTTTGATATGCTTCAGGTGCTTCAGGTGCTTTGATATGCTTCAGGTGCTTCATAGCAACTTCCCATACTCTTTGTTTTTGATGTTATAGAAATCAAATGTCAACATTTTAGTTCTGTTTTTAGAACACCATCAAATGTCAAATTGTAGTTTTTAGAACCTCATTATAGGTTCTACCAATGGAGACCATCAAAAATTAGAAACTTGCAATGGTATCTAAAGTTTTGATTTGACATTATTTTCATTATAAATATATTTTAGAACCCCTTAAGGTATCTAACCGATGGAGATGGTCTTAGGCTCTAACTTCAAAATATTAAAAAGCTATCAAGTGTTTGCATAATATCCTTTTTGGGTTTTACGTTTTAATATGCCAATTTCTAAACTCTACGTGTACATGATTGTGATTAGCTCATTAAACCATTTTTGCGTACGACTACTACGCAAAACACCAAAAAACTTATAGTACCAAAGAATAGTCGGATTCGAGTCTTAAGCTTGTGTCACTAGTCACTAGAAGTAGAAACCACTTTTTGTATAGTTTTAAAAAAGTACAAATATTTCTAAACTGTTCCACACGCACATGACTCATCATTACTCAATCGAGGAGAAATATTAGTAGAGTATGATAATGACACGAATCACCAAAAGCTAGACCAAAATTGGATAAATCGTATATTAGTCGCGTGGGGGCTGTTGAAGAATTAAATGAAAAAGAAGAGCATAATTTGAACAATAAACATAGAGGGTCATAGCTAATTGGTTTATTAATTTTTATCATAAGTTCAGACTGATTAGAAGATTGGTCTAATTTTTATCATACCAAATTGAGAAATTTAGGTCCATTCGTTGATTATACTAGATTGGTCTAATTTTAGCATTGCCATATATTATTTTACTAAAATTAAATAGTGGAGAACTTTAACTTATATACTACAAAATGGTGTATAAGTGCACGAGTATACCAATCATGCATCTAAAGAAAATGTACTAACAAATTGAAAAATATAATCAGTTCTAAATTGGAATGAATATATTTCTTTCTTGTTTTTGGTCAAAGGAGTGAATTTTAAAACATAGCATACTATAAATCGATACATAGAGATAAGAAACATTACAACAACACTAACAACTTGCTTCTTAGAGAATACTAAATTAGCAACAACAAAAAAGGATTTCAAATAATTGGGACTGTTGTAGAACCAAAGAAGCGATTGAGCTTAATTTTACCGAAAAACATTACAGAAAATAATAATCAAATATAAGAGAGACGGAAATGAGAAACAAAGGAGTGATCCCTACTTCACCTAGCCGCTAGAATCGGATTGCCAAAGAATCATCGGATTCGAGTATTAAACTTGTGTGCCACTAGAAACCACTTCTTGTATATTTTTAGAATAGTATTAAACTAAAGTGTTTCCACATGCACATGACGCATCATTACTGAATCGAGGAGAATGTTCGTTTCTTAAGCTAGACCAAAACTGGTAAAAATCAAAAGCTAGACCAAAACTGGTAAAAAACGTTTCTTAAGCGCGTGGCACAGTTGAAGAAGCAAAGGAAAAACAGAGCAGAAAATGCGACTATAAAACAGAGAGGCTCACAACTCTCACAGAGATGAAGAATCACACTACAAACATCAGAACATAGTGATTCAATAGCAGAAAGAATATTCCTTCATAGCAAAAAAAAAAAAGAATATTCCTTCAGAAAATGGGGATTGTCGCATTCAAATGGGGAGACAAACAAGTGACGCTGCTTCAGAACAGAGAGAAATGTGATTCCTGGCAAGTCAAATTTATTCAACCTTTTAGGGTTTAATTATGTGCATCAATATATATATACATTGTTGGTTGATGAGTGTTTTATATTCGAGTGATTGTAAAGGAAAACAGAACCGACGGCTTGGGACGAAGACAACAAGATATTGAGAGGTCTGCCCGAAAACAACATTGGGACATGGTGTGGTATTTCTAGAAGAGGCCGAGTTGCTTTTCTTGTGGATGCATTGCTCCCTGAAAATCTGCTCTTCACACGTTTTTTGTAAGAGAATTTAAAACAATACTGAGCTACGTACCCTTTTTTATGATCATGATCACCTGCAAATGCAATATTAATAATCTCTCATCTTTTTGTTGGATTCAGCCGGAAACAAAAGGAAAGGGCAGTGAGACAATGAGTACAACAGCATTGGCCGACGTGAAACCGACCAAGGAAGTAAAACAAAAGGACTCTGAAACAATGAGTACAATAGCATTGGCCGTGAAACCGAACAAGGAAGTAAAGCTCTATGAGAGGTATTTGGAGAATGGCCAATGGAAAGACCACCACATCACTTTCAACATCGCCGCCTAGTTACATATTCAACATTCCGCAGCATCCATCCGAATATATTAATTTATCAATCCCTAGTAATCTTATTGCATAGTGATGCTGTAATAGATCTTTATTAACCTTGTCGTGTCGATTCAGGCAGTGCCGGCTCAAAGAGTAGGGCAATAGGTGCGACCGCCCAGGGCTCAGGTAATTTTTTTTTTTTGAGCCCGACCAAAAAAAAATTTTTAAAAAGGAGGGTCCAAAAAATAAAATTTCTCCAATTTTTTTTTTTTTTGCCCATAGCCCCCGGTATTTCTTGAGCCGGCCCTGGATTCAGGGAAACCTATTTCCTTGGTCACACTATATATATCCTAGTCGTCTAAGAACAATATGCTTCATAAAAAAGTTTACTTAAACCTATAAACTGGACGAAATAATGCGTCCTTTTGATATGGATTAAAAATTAGTAGATAGTAAAACTGAAAATCTATTATTTAACTATTGATTTTCATGAACTCATCAAACACATTTCATATATTTTCAATTTCATTCCAACACCTAACATGTTAATTTACAATACTTATATGTGTTTGCATATTCTAACCGATCAACATTATCACAAGAATTTTGTCAAAAACAAAACATTATCACAAGAAGAAGTTAAACCTCGCTAAATATGTTGGGTAGTTTTACATATAACCATTATATAATATATCGAAATCGACAACAAGGGAGATTAGGCTCTAAACAATTCAAAAAGATTAAAAAAGCTTATCAAGAAGCGTTTGCAGGATATAATAAATAATAACTCTAGAAATTAATTAAGCCCTAACTTGAAAATTAATAATAAAAAAATGGATCGACTTTACCACTTAGAACTCGTAAGTCGGCACAGGAGGTGCATCAAAGCTCTCCAGAATCTGAGTTTTGCTCCCTGATTTATCCTCAGATTCCTTCTTCTTCCCGTTACCAAACAAACCCCCAAACCAAGATCCCGAATCAGAAGAAGTCTCCGGTACGGTCTGACCCATGGGCACACCAGATGGTGCCGAAGCTGAAGCATCCTCGATGAAAACCTGCTGCGAAGCATTAAATTTGTTAAACGCGATCCCGCCTCCTTCCATGAGAGCCATAAGCACACCTACGCCTATAGCCGAGCGAGCGGAAGCTTTGATTCCTCGACGCAACGAGAGAAGGCCTCCAGTGGCGGCGCCAGATAAGATCGAGTTCCATGGATCTTCCTTCTGTCTTGCGTACACCATAGCGCAATCGAATGCCGAGAAAAGACCACCCCATACCGCGAAGCTTCCTGCGGTCCCCGGCACGTTCATCCGCACAGTCTGACGACCGCCGGAGAGACGAGCGCCGTTGGGAGAATCGTAGATTCCTTTGATGTAGTAAAAGGCGGATCCTCCGACAGCACCCATGCCAAACGCACCGCCCACATCATCCAGGATCCGATCGGGACATGGTTCTCTCGCACTTTCTGGAGTTCCCATCAATTTCGATTTTTTCCGTCTACAACTGTAGAAGAAGAAGAAGAAGAAGAAGAATCAGGAAAAATAAAAACCCTAAATCTTTTTTGCTTTTCTTAAGAAATTAAGAAAGAAAATATATTATTATTACTCACCTAACTTATCGTGTCCTTCACGTTTTAAAAAAATTTAAGGCCCATTTGTAAAGAAGCCCATCTTTAAAAATCAAACAATCCCAAGTCATCTAATAAGCTTATCTCCTTTCTCCACCTCACAATCCAAGTCATCTAAAATCAACCAATCACAACGTGTCTCTACAGATTTCTATGGAGTTCCATCCATTGGCTCTCTCACCACATAAAACGCATAAACCTCACATTATCTCAGTCGACAAAAGATAGCAAAACAAAACCAAAATCTCTTTCTTTCACTCTAAAATTTATCTTCATCATGGCTTCAGTAACCTCAGCCACCGTCACAATCCCATCTTTCACCGGTCTCAAATCCACAATCTCCAAACCCTCCGCCGTCGTCAGAATCCCCACCGCGGCTGCTGCATCACCGAAGCTCACAGTGAAGTCATCTCTAAAAGACTTCGGAGTCGTGGCCGTAGCGGCTGCAGCTTCGATTGCTTTGGCCGGAAACGCCATGGCAATAGATATTCTCTTGGGATCAGGAGATGGAGATTTAGCTTTTGTCCCCAGCAACTTCACTGTAGCGAAAGGAGAGAAAATTGTCTTCAAGAACAATGCTGGATTCCCACACAATGTTGTCTTCGATGAGGACGAGATCCCAAGTGGTGTCGACGCGAGCAAGATCTCGATGGACGAGCAAGAACTACTCAACTCTGCGGGAGAGACGTACGAGGTTGCTTTGACTGAGCCTGGAACCTACAGCTTCTATTGTGCGCCGCATCAGGGTGCTGGTATGGTCGGTAAAGTCACCGTTAACTAATAAAATGTGAGTGCAAGTGAGAGAGAGAGAGAGTCTCTTATTCAAGTAGAGGCTTTTCGTTCACAGACTTACATTAAGGTGTTTTGTAATTCTAAAGAGTGTCTGAATCAAATGGACCGTGATTTGTTGTAATGTTGTGACTGGTTCCATAAATGAGTTTTCTTGGTTTATAATTATATATGTAGATATATATCTCGCCCTAAAGTTCTTTAAGAATATGATCAATTAAGTAGGAAAGCAAAAATGTTAGAATAAGCGTACATAGCCTCTATATATTCATGACCAATCTATAATTAATTATTATGTCTCAAAGACTCAAACAGGATTTGAGTTCAGAACTTCATATAGATGAGTAGAAATCCATCTGTACCCTGCACAAACAAGACATAACATATATGAATAATTGTAGAAAGTGTAATGATATATTCACTATGTATAAATTCAGTTATAACATGTATAAGTCAAACTACAACGTGTAAGAATCCATTTATAAATTATAACGAAAACAAACCTGATTTTTATCATGTAAGAACTCGGTTAAAACATGCATAAACTCAGCTATAAACGCATATGTAAACCCATCAGCGACATGTATACATCTAACAACAGCATGTGTAAAGTAAAACTAGTTACAATAAGTAAAAATTCATCTCCATTAATAGGTATAAATCCTTTTAGAACATTTATAAACCAAATCATAGTATTTACAACTCCAATTACAACATGTAAGAACTCAGCTTAAAACTCTTTTAAACTATATTTTGGGAATAATTAAACTATATTTTGGAGGAATAATTAAACTATATTTTGGGAATTAAAATCCAGAGATTAAAACTCTTTAACTACAATATAAAAATCTACATATAACATGTTAGATCGAAACAGAAAAATTGCCCTAGTTCGCCCTAGTTGGTCTTCTCTCCCAGGCCCGAGATCTGAGACAGCCGCGCGCAGAACCCAGGATGAGCTCCTACCTCCGTCAATCCTCCTCCGACCGGATCTTCTCCTCCTAATTGACACTGCCCTTCTCTCCCAGTCAATAGCCTCTCCCCTCCGCGACGAAGCTCCAAAGGGTCTGTCTCATGGATCATCGACTTCTCATGGCTCCGCTGCCGCAGCTCCGTAGCCGAGAAAGCGTACCACTTTCAGATCCGGCGGACCCCTATCCGACGTCGCCGCTGGTTAAACCTCCGGATCCACCAGATCCCCCGGACCCGCCGGATTCCCGTGGATTTCTGCTGCCACCGGATCTAGCCCCTCCTCCTCAGCCACCGGCTCTCGTTTCTGCTCCGTTGGTTGAGAAGTTTTTCCCTTCGCCGGAAGTTCTTAACTCGTTGCTTTGCATCACTCCCGACGAATTTTCATTGTGGTCCTAGCCCAAGAAGACTTGGATAGGGAAGCGGTGCTGGTTGTGGCTCTGTAACTGTGCAGTTGGAGGATGGCTGCCCAGATCTAGGTCTTCATCTTTGCTGCTTCTCCCCCTCTCTTCCATGAAGTTTGTGACTTATCCAATGTTCGTACATAAAGTCATTTGAGCTTACGCTTGTGACGAAATTCAAACACTCCGGCTTTGCCGTGATGTTATTGACGCATTTGAGACTAGTCTCATATCTGCTGTCCATCTTTCGCGATGACGATCTATCTGTGTGTTGTTATTTTGCTTTGAAGTTGTGTTTTATTGTTTTAAGAGGATGTTTAATTCCCTCTTTTTGTAGTCCTGAATTTTAAGTTAATGAAAAAAGTGTTGCACAAAAAAAAAAAAAAACATGTTAGATCATGTAAAAATGTGTTTAAATCCAGGATCTCAAGTCTAGTCTTTCGTACGAATGTTTTTAGCAATTCGCATTTCAGCTCTATCTCTTTGATCACTAATACTACTAGTTTATGGTGTGCCGAGTTCATTTACTAAGCACTAGGATTTAACCCGCGCTGATTATAGCTAACTAATGATTATCTGAATTTAAGAAAATTGTTTTCATCTGAATTTTACAATATAGCTAACTAATTATTATTGATAAAGTTGTCAATTTGTAATAATTTGTCTATTTAACCCGTTTTACAGTGAACTAAAATATTTTTCGGACTAATCCGCAAAAACTTATAATCTTAAAAACATAACTCTAATATGCATTTAAATGACTCTAGTTTTTGTGGTTAGTCTACAAATTCTTTTTAAAAAAATAGTTTTCTTGTGTCTAACTTTTTAGTAAAATATTTTTCAACTTTTGTTTTGATATATATTCAAATAAAATATAATAAATTATAGTGAAGATTATAGCAAGATTTTGAATATATATGAATTAATTATTATTTTAAAATATATAGTATTAAAATAATTAATAAATGAAATAATAAATAATCTTTTTAATGCAACATATATACTTTTCATATTCTAATCAATAATTTTAAAAGACTATTATGTCATTTCCTATTTCAATTATTATTTGTTATTTGTAATGACATTTCATGTAATAACTTACAAAACAAAGTTTATTTTTAAAAATGTCTTCTTAAATAATATTATAGAGATTTAGCCACGAAGCTAATGACTGAGATTCAAAAAGTTATATCATCAAAATCTGGAGTGCCACAATTTAACCAATTTTAGTGATTGGGCTGATAAGCCCATAACCACGTGCAATAAATGTTCGGGGAAAAGTAACAGAGATATTTGATGAATAACTTGGTCAAAGAAAAATTACAATTCAATATGAAATTCGATCGACTCGGTTAGTGTTTTGTGGTTTTTGTTGTTGAAACTTGAAACATTGCGTTACTTCCTTTGTTCCCACGTAAACCGGACGCCCGTATCAATTGTTATCCTTTACGACTCGTAACTAGTTAAGTTATGGAATTGTGTTACTCAATTACATATATAATGTTGTTTTTGCGTAACAAAGTTGAAATTTCAACACAACTTCCCGATTTTTTTTAGTAGCACATGTATTTAGTCAAATTTCATTCCCGAACAAGCTAAAAGTTGGGAAAAAAACAAAAATTCCTCAACAAAAAGGTATAATTTTAAGCAACAAATGTTTTTAGAAACTGTTTGGACATGCAAAATTATTCTTAGAAGTCAGATCAATCCTGAATCTTATTCGGTAAACGTTATTCGATCCAGAAAATGTAAACTTTATCAATACATTATCATTTCATTCGATCCAAAGAACGAACAATTAACCTAATTAAGCACACTGATAATATAAACAGATTGATCACTACCCTTTCCACGTTTAAAATCTCAAAATTACCAGATTAAACTCAGGATCACCCATTTACTTGCTTAGTTGCTTTAGAAAAAAAAACACTTTAATTTTTCTTTAGGATTTCCAACTCTTCAGCCAAATATAGTCAGGCACATTTACTAAAAAAAAATTTTGTTTTAAATAGGGCATCTGATAGTCATGGAGCGGTACTGAATATAGTTTATCTTTTCTACTGATATGAGCATCAAAATGTTCGGAATAACACAACGTCCGGGTTCCAAAATTTTGTTGATTGTTTGTTCATCTTGTGCAGGTTTATTTTACTTTCCGTAGGTCGGATTGGCTCATAACAGGTTTATTTCTCGCAACATAGATTTATCAGAACTTTCAATGTAAGTTATTTGAGTGGGAAAATACAAAAAGGAGACAGTTCAAACTTGAGAGAGATCCAAAGGATTATAGAAAAGGTGAAAGAGCATCTTTGAGGTAATGTGGTCTGATTAGAAGCCAAGCAAGAAAGCGACAACAAAAACAATATAGGCAAGATCAATGAGTCGACTTTTGTAAACAATTCGTAAAAGCCTCTTTATATAAAAGAAGCTTCCACGTGATTTCCCCTTCTCTGGTCGGTACTTCTCTCCCATGTCCATTCACCACTTGTTCCCCTTTTTTTGTTGTTGTTGGTTTGTTACAGAAATATATCAGTTTTACTTTTCTAATTTCACGATTTTGTTTCAATTTTGAATTTCCGAATTCTGATGATGTATATTCGCTTGAACAAGTTTTCTATAAAGACATTCAGAGTTTAGAATTTAAGGTGTCATGAATGGTTGTAGCAATATGTTCAAGCCATTCGTTCTGTACGATTGTTCATTGATAAATTGAAAAGGTGGTCCATGTCCAACCGCTTCTAAATATACTACCAATCAAAGCCAACATAATCTTATAGGATATGTTTTTTTTTATTATTATTCAGCGCATATGTCTATCCAAAACAAAGAAAAAATATCAACAAAATTACTTTTATTTTAGTCAAAAAGATGCATCAACAATATTTCATATTTTAAACTTGAATAAACCATGTAAAATGTTTCATATTTTAAACTTGAATGAAGATGATACGTTTTGGTATATAAGCATTTAAACTACAAAATGTAGAGGTAAATAGCTACATCTAAATTGATTGTATTGAGGTAAAATATTAATTTGGCTAGAGATATGGTATTAAACTATTAATTCTGGAGTATTGTTTTATCGAAAATTTAAATTTGGATTTTCTAGCATAAAAATTGACATTACGCAAGTGTCACGAATCTAGACGGTCTATTTGGCGATACGCATTAAGCTAGCTAGAGCCTAGATGGTTTTGGGTTTGAATCTGGACAAGTTTGGTAAATCGGTATTTGTTTACAAGTTTGTAACCAAATTAATCAAAATTAGATTGATGTATTCCTCTGACTTTAAAGGCCATATAGGTGTTTGGCAATGAGAGTGGTGGCATAGTCTTATTTTTGCAATTATTGTAATTTTTGAGAGAGGCAAACAAACTGTACTCATCTTCTACCACACGTGATTCCCTCAAAGACGGCCTTTGTTCAAATTTTGGCGTTACGCTGGGGACCTTTCTTTTATTTCAATTATTATTAGGAGTATTTTTTTTAACGATATATATATTTCATTAACTACATGGAATAATGTTTTTATTTCGTATATTTTTTTTGTTTAGTCATCTGATTTTTCATTAATATTACAAAGATGAAATATGGAATAAAAAAGTCTGACGGAACAACTTAAAATCTCCGAAAAACCAAACCCGAAAAAAGAAAACACAAACCCAAACAAGGGAAACAAACTAAAACGAAATCTAACAAGGAAAGATACAAAAATAAATATAAAATTCGGCGGAACAACGAAAAGTCTCCAGAATCAAATACCAAAAAAGGTAAATATATGCCCAAAAAAACCGGAAGAAACAAACTAAAACGAAATCTAAAACCGATATAACACCAACAAAAATTTTCGAATAGAAATGGACCTATTGAAATCTAAAAACTTCGTAGATAAACACACAAAATTGCATGGAGACTTTTCAATAAATTTAATGAAAAATAATTTTAAAGCGTTTTTTTATCTTTATTATACTTGCTTGTTTGACCCAAGAAGGTGGAAATACTTGTTCACAACACAAGAGAAAACAAAATATCTTAGATTTTCCAAGTCAAAGACCAAATCAGGTCTCTCTCTGCTCATTAATTATTTTAAATGCCATATAAATAGAGACCATAAAATCATGCACAGAACAGAATATATATTTCTCATATTTACTACTTCACTTCTGACTTCTTTACCAATAACGAAAAACGTTCAATTTTTAGTTTACTTCAACAATTTACAACAAAACCTAACCAAAAAATACATTTTTCCTTCTATTTATTTTGTTTTTGCAGTTTATTTCAATTGCTAAAACTATTAACGGAAGAAACAAGAAAAAATAATAATTAGCAGACCCATCGCATTCTCTTTTTCTAGTTTAGATTTTAATTTAATTGTTGTTTATAAATACATGATGATATCAATTGGGAAATTTTTTTTTTTAATTTTGGCAACAATTTAGATTTGTTTATATATATATAGATATTATTCTCTCAGTATATTTACAGTTTAAAAACTCTATTTTTAGTCATAAATCAGGCAACCAGTAAAACTCGACGCGTCTCTCTCTCTCTCTCTCCTTCTCCTCTCTCTTAACGAAATGGACACTGTAGCACTCTTCTTCACCGGCGCTCTCGTCGCCGGCGGTATCTACTGGTTCCTCTGCGTCCTCGGTCCGGCGGAGCGAAAGGGTAAACGAGCCGTGGATCTATCCGGCGGCTCAATCTCCGCCGAGAAAGTCCAAGACAACTACAAACAGTACTGGTCTTTCTTCCGCCGTCCCAAAGAGATCGAAACCGCCGAGAAAGTCCCCGATTTCGTCGACACGTTCTACAACCTCGTCACCGACATCTACGAGTGGGGATGGGGGCAATCCTTCCACTTCTCTCCTTCGGTCCGAGGAAAATCACACCGCGACGCCACGCGCCTCCACGAAGAGATGGCCGTAGATCTGATCCAAGTCAAACCGGGACAAAAGATCCTGGACGTCGGATGCGGCGTGGGCGGTCCGATGCGCGCGATTGCATCTCACTCGCGAGCCAACGTGGTCGGGATCACGATCAACGAGTATCAGGTGAACAGAGCGCGTGACCACAACAGGAAAGCTGGGATCGACGCGCTTTGCGAGGTCGTGTGCGGTAACTTCCTCCAGATGCCGTTCGATGATAACAGCTTCGACGGCGCGTACGCGATCGAAGCGACGTGCCACGCGCCGAAGTTGGAAGAAGTGTACGCGGAGATCTACAGGGTGTTGAAACCCGGGTCCTTGTTCGTGTCGTATGAGTGGGTCACGACGGATAAATTTAAACCGGAGGATGATGAACACGTGGCGGTAATCCAAGGGATCGAGAGAGGAAACGCGCTTCCTGGGCTTAGGGCTTACTCGGATATAGCCGAGACGGCGAGGAAAGCTGGGTTCGAGGTTGTGAAGGAGAAGGATCTGGCGGCTCCACCGGCTGAGCCGTGGTGGACAAGGCTTAAGATGGGTCGGATCGCGTATTGGAGGAATCACATTGTGGTTCAGATTCTGTCTGCGGTTGGAGTTGCGCCGAAAGGAACCGTTGATGTCCACGAGATGTTGTTTAAAACCGCTGATTTCTTATCCAGAGGAGGAGAAACCGAAATTTTCTCTCCGATGCATATGATTCTCTGCCGGAAACCGATTTCTTGAGAAAGAAGAGGAAAAAGGTCCGTATGGAGTGAATCGTATCTCAAATTGTTTTTTGAATTTTTAATTCTGAGTTAATCAGCAGTTAATGTACTCTTTTGGATTTTGAAACAATGTTTAATTTTTGATTTGGTATGTGTTTAAGGATTTTACTGTTTTCCCTAAATAAGAATCTGGGTCTCGAATTATCCGCCGGAAGGCCGACGAGACACAGGGGATTACCGCACTCACTTTTTAAGTGTTTTAGAACTAATTACTCTACTTAGGTGTCGACAGCCTGTGAGAGTAGTGTCTGATTTTTGATTGTATAATTTCTCAAGTAATTTGGAGTTGATTATTAGTATAATTTAAAAGAAGAGCAGTGTGGCGACAAGAAATCAAAAGAAGCTTTTTAGGTTTTACAGTTTGTCGCAAGTTGAGACGCGCGTGGTCTCTCGCACGCTATAAGTTGAATTATTGGTACGTATTATATAAGTTATCGATATCTAAACCCTATTATAAAAATGTTATACGTTTTGTTTATTCTTTCATATTCACGTGATTCTTTCTGAGTTTCGGTTCGATCTATGAAGAAAACATAACAAGACCATTACCCTTTGGTTTTTGCCGAATTTTGGGCCAACTCACTGCACTGATCTCGTGTGTCTTCTTGACTAATATATTTATATCTAAACAGCTTTGTCGCGATCGTATTCCAGATCGTGATGATTCACGTTGAAAATGACAGGAGGGATATACATCCTGATATCACTGTCTTATCTAATGGGCCTTTGTGGCAACATCTCGATTTTGGTATATGATATTTCTAAACAAATTATATTTGGCCAAAATATGTCTTTCAACAAACTACAACAAACATTTGAGTCCCAGATGTGTAAGGCCGTAAAAAATAAATTTGAGACTTTTTTGTTAAATTTGAGACTTTTTGTTAAATTTGAGACTTTTTTGTTAAAGAGAACGATCTCCTCCTTAGCGTAACTCATAGAATCAATTCAGATCGCTTCTCTGTTGTTGCAGATTGATTGATTCCACCATCCAGCTTCAGGAGAAACCATATCCACTTTCTCCTCCTCCGATTGATTTTCTGCTTTAAGTGTGTTCCATTACGTTAGGTTATATGTTGGTGTAGGTATTGGGAACAAACATTAGTGTCTTGGGCTGATGGGCCACTTGTAACTGTTTTTGTTTTTTGTTTTTTTTAATAGAAGGCCCAAGCCTTTAAACAAATAATATATAATCTTCTGAAATGGAGAAACCAAAAAATTGTTCCTAGTTTAAAAAAAAAAAAAAAATCTTATAAAATGTGGCAGACACCAGTGACAGTAAATGTATGCTTAAAATCTTCACGTATGCGCATATGTTTCAGCAAATATAAATATAAGTATGGTAAATATTTTCTGTAATAGTGGTTTAAGATTTTTTTAAAAAATTTATGGTTTTAATGTTTCATTTTGCGGCTCAAAAGAAAAAATTGGACCTATTACAAGATACTCTCTTATAATAGTTGTGAACATTTCACAGTATATATATGATCATATAAACGACCAGGATTTGATGTTTCTAAATTCCCTCAAGACAATAGAAGGTACACAAGATGTCAAGTTTGACAGAATGATAGAGATGAAGATTGTGCGTAAGAAAAAGGTTGGAGAGTGGCATTCCCTTGGCTTCTTGGTTGTGTCGTTGTTCTCGTTGTCTTCTTTCTTGACTCTGTTTCTCCGCAAGTGAATTTGAGAACTCATAAGACAAGATTTTGATCCATAACCTCTGTGAACATTGTCAAAGTTCGGTTTCTTTGTGTGTGTGTGCCCGGTTTTGGTATGCATTGAGAGGGAGATGTGGGTGTTCGAATATAGCATATATTAGTAACACAAAAATATGATCTTCTCGAAACTGTTACTAGAATATGCTATATGCTCGCGTTGACTATGTCCCTAGACTCCCTACCTTTTAAATCTAGAGGATAATTTGTAGCACCATTATACATCTGGATTTCATTTCAAATTCGCCATTATCATCATACACGGACAAAAAAATGCGATTTATTGACAAGTCAAATTTTTTTTTTTGTCTTTGTGATGTATTCACAAATTCAGACTTAGTACGTAGAAACGAAATTCCGACACAAAAGAAAAAGAAAAACAAATGTATATAGAAATAGTTACGAAGAAAATTCAATAAGTAGCTTTAACTTTAAGTGGTTTTGGTCGATCCATGGTTCTTCTCTTCCACAAATTAACTTCACTCTTCGGTTTAGGAGGACACAGACTCAGACCCTCTCTCTGAGTCAGAGAAGTGCTTACAGAGCTCGGAATCATTATCTCTTCTTCATCGGAGAAGCAACCTCGGCGATGATCCGATTGCGATTCGTCACGTTTCATCTCGACCGTCCAATCGAATCCACCAAGGGATTCTCTGCTTGTCGCGAATCTCTTCATTTTACCCAATGAAGGCGCTTCCACCGCCGCGACTGGATGTTCGCTCGCCACGGCGAAGTCGGTGGAGATGGATTTTCTCGACGGATTCCTTTCCGTTGAGAAGAGACGCTTTAGTATCGAAAAGCTTCCTTTGTTTTCTTCTTTAATAAGAGAAGACGACGCCGTTTTGAGATTCTTAGGTGCTGCTCTGTTTTTCGTCTCCGGGCATTTGGGCTTTGAGTGTTTGATCTGACCGATGCAAGAGACTTTAGGCGAAGTGGGTTCGGCGTAAACGACCTCGTTTTTGGTTCTCCTCTTAACTCTAGCCGCCGTTGGAAGTAACGGTGTTATCGGACTGGAGAAGAATAATAATCCTCTGTTCGCCGTCGAAGTCGTACGGTAGTGACGGAGATCTCTTGCCGGACTAAACGGCGCCGCACTGTGACCAATTGACAACGCTTTTTGAAGCATCTTCGAGAGTTTCGTGGAGCTGTTGTTGGAAGCTTTTTCCATTTATTCACACAAATGCGTAAAAGAGATTCTTGCTTTTATATGTTCTGTTGTGTCTGAAATTTCTCAGAAAGCGAGAATCAGAGGATACTAGAGGAACGCAATTGAAATTGTCATATGATTGTCACATGTGGGATTAACCCCACAATCATGTGGCTAATTCTCCTATAAATCATATGACACATGTCGCTTTCAATATTTGACTTTTTATGGGGTTAATCCCACATGTGTCATATGATTTATAGGAGAATTAGCCACATGATTATTGAGCTTAATCGTGTGGGATTAATTAAAGAAAATAATTAGTACATGAAGTTAACCGATAATTTATTAGATTGAAAGCGACGTACAAAGTGAACCCTTGTCCTTTTGGCTTTTGGTCAATGACAAATGCTGTTATATAGGTCACATACATAACATTTCCAAATAGTTGTCAATACAATTCTATCTAACAATTTATTACATTTTGTAATTGAACGTTGAGAACTACTTCCTCTCTTTAGTCTTCTCTTGTTAAATGCTGTTTTGCAAATCTTTTCCATGAAATTACTCCGTCTCTTGAGTCTTTTCTTGTTATATGTTACAATTGGATTAAATGCTGTTCTAGATTATTTTTCCTTATTTCTGACAAACCACAATATATATTGTTAGAGGGGGATTTAGCACTCCCCCGGTTTAACCCGGTTTGAATAGAAATCAGCCCAACAATCAACTTCAAGGCCCATCGAGACCGATCTACGTAATTAAAGGGAAATTTCCTTTAATTAATAAAGAGAAGATTTCCTTTATTTGGATAAAGGCAAATCCCGGAAAGAAAGGAGATTATCCTTATCAGCTTCAAGGAAAAAGGATAATTGCCAATACAAAGTCAAGAAGGAAAAGGAAGAGCTAAGGACTTCAAGACTTATAAATAAGGAGGCCATCGCCTCATTCTTAATCATCAAAAAATCATACAACATCCTTTGTAACAAGAACTACGTTTTGGCTTGATCCCTATTTGAAGGGTACGTAGGCAGCCTTCAACGGCACAGCTATAAATCTAATAAAAATAATTCTCCTAAACTCTAAACTGAATTCGCCGATCTACGATATGTGCGAATTCTGGTTCCTTCATATATGTACATTATTCCCCAAAATTCCTTATTGTCTTAAATTCAAACTTTTGTTAATTTGGCATAGATTTTTATAAAAATATATGGATATTTTGTTTTAATAAAGGTTGCGAAGAGAAGATAAAGTATGGGGTTTTTTTTGCACAAAACAAAGTTTGGGGGTTAAAAACGTAACTTCAGAGGAATAGTATATGAAGCACATGAGACAGTGAGAAAGGCAAAGGAATAGGCTGAAAGGAAAGAGGTTAAGTAAGAATCAAGAGATTAAAAACTCGTGGCAGAAATGTAATGTTGATGGAGCTTGGCCTAAAGAAAGGATCCAATGTGGAAACTAATGTTATATCTCTTCTTTGTCCAGAACTGATTTTTAGGTTTGGTTCGAAATCAGGGCTTATACACATGATTAATCATAACATTGCTTTTGTCATGCGTTCCCAGGGGTTTGCTCGATTACGTTTCGTGCCTTTGATTTGCAGAGCTTAATTTCCCTGGATTGAATCTCAGTCAAAACTATATACATAGGCAAATCATTTGGGATTTTATCATCATTGATGCAAGAAAAGTTGTATTTCCCGAGAAAACTTAATACTTCTTGAAGCACGTTAACCAGTGTTGTGCCCAAAACGAAGTTACAAATCTGATTGACAATAAAACTGCTTTAAAATATTCTTATAAGTTTCTCGAGAAAAAAAAAGAAGAGAGTTCTGATTTGATGCTTGGAAGGTTCCTACAATGGCCGAGCAACGAGTCCCTTCTGAATCATCTTCTCCACCAACTCTTCATGCTTCTTCAATTGCCCAGCTTTTCTTAACTGAGCAAGAACCATCTCATATAAAGACAAGCTCGGTATCAAACACTTCTCTTCAACCATTTCTCTAAAGAACTTATAAGCATTATTCCAATGCCCCATTCCACAAAACATTGTAACCAAAAGCTTATAAGTATTCACATTCGGCTCAACTTCTTTCTCATCCATCTCTTTCTTCATCTTTAAAACCATATCAGTAGATTTCGACTCGACAAACATCCTCATCAGTATATTATAAGTCACCGTATTTGCCTCGCACTTTGCTTCCATCATCTTCGAATACATCCTATGCGCGCCATTCACGTCTCTCTTCTTCTCGATGTACCTAAATATCGTATTGAAAGTCGAAGCATTCACATCGCACTTTTTCTTGATCATCGAGTTCAAGACCTTGACCGCGTTTTCCAAATTCTCGTCTCTGCAATGGGTCTCAATGAGGAAGTTATAAGTTATAGTGTCGGGTTCGCATCCTAGCTTCTTCATCTGATTATAAACCTGCAAAACCTTCTCTGTTCTTCCTGCTTTCACATGAGCCCTCATCAGGTTATTGAAAGTAATGGCGTTTGGAGCACAACCCGAATCTATCATATCCGCAAACACATCGTGCGCGCGGCTGATTTGCCCGCATCTACACAAGGCATCGATCACAATGCTGTAAGTATACACATTTGGTTCAATCCCAGCCACTTTCATCTCCTTGAACACTCTCTCTGCCTCGGATATTTCACCAGCTCGGCACCAGCCACGAACCAAATTAGTGTAAACTATAACATCTGGTTCGAATTTATCCTTCAAGCTATCGAAAAACGACTGAGCTTCGTTAGCTCTTCTCTTTCTAGAGAGGATGCTAATGACTATAGAAAACGCGATTTTATCAGGAACGCATCCGTAATCTTCCATTCGATTAAAGCAATGTACAGCCTCTGAAGCTAACCCAGCTCTAACGTAACGCCTAATCAAAATCGTGAAGGTCTCGATCGAAATCTCTACGTTTCTCGATTTCATGAGATCAATCAAGTGCCAAGCTAGGTCGAAATGTCTTACCTTTCCAGCGAGATCGATCATTTCGTTGTAAGGATGGGAGGATGTCTGGTCGTATTCGTCTCGTGAAGTGGCCCAGTTGAAGAAAGCTAGAGATTGTAGGACAGGGATTCCATGGCGGACGCCTCCGCACTTCTCTATCACGCATCGAACGACGGAGGGGGAGATTCGAGAGGCGTCGGCGGCAGATATTTGGGAGAAATCGAGGGAGAGAGAAGGGAGGGTGAAGCTAGGGTTTAAGACGGCGTCATTGGGGTTAGTAGGGTTTTTGCGGTAGTGATCTTTGATGATGGAATGGAACTTTTCCACGGTCTGTGTATCTTCCGGAGTTAAGACATGTGAGACAGAGACGACGGCGGTGGCGGCGGCGGATTCGTCGTTTTCATGGTCATGGTGTAGAGAAGTTGCGGAGGTGGTGAAGGGTTTGGGTAAAAGAGGAGAAATGAAGGAAATGGATTGAGAAAGACGGAGTTTTGATCGCATTAACGCCATTAATGGGAGTTTTGATCGCATTAACACCATCTATGGTCAGGGTGCAGAGTGGCGTTGGTGAAGGAGGAAGTTCACTTACGCATACGAGTTATTAAAAGGTCAAATTTGCTTTGCAGTTTGCTCAAAAGTCCAAACGCTGACTAAAGCGACGTCGTTTTAGTGCATCCCCTATTGTATATGTTATCTATGGTATACACTATACAGACACCTTACTTGTTATAGTCCTGGATAAAATATCCGAATCCGAACCGAAAATGAGGAACCGAACCCGAACAAATACCGAAAAAATATCCGAAGAATCAAAACCGAACCGAACCGATAATCGAATGGATACCCGAAATACAATTATATACCCGAAATATTAATTATATTTAGATTTTATATCCCAAAATTACTATTATAAATTTGAAGATATGAATTATTTTTATACCAAAATAATTGAGAGATCCAAAATAACCAAATATACGAAATTTTTAGTTATATTTGTTAAGGTTTGGCCAAATTTTATTTAAATTTAACCAAATTTATTCAAATTTAACCAATTTTTCAGTTTTTAATGATTTTTTTGGGTATCCGAAACTGAACCGAACCAAAATTCTAAAATACCCGAATGGATTCTAAATTTTAAACCCGAATAACCCGAACCGAATCCGATCGGATATCCGAACGCCCATGGCTACTTGTTATAGCATATTATAGGGGTGGGCACTTCGGTTTTCGGTTCAGTTTTTTTCGCTTTTATGGTTTATTGGTTTTATAAAAATTCAAACCATATAAAAATTATATATTTCGGTTTGGTATGGTTTGGTTTTTTCGATTTACAGTTTATCGATTTTATAAAAATTAAAACGATATAAAAATCATATACAACTTGGTTCGGTTTGGTTTGATTCGATTTTGGATTTTTTTAATTTATTACATAAGTTTCAACCGTGAGAGAAAAAAACGAGATAGTTACAGAAAACAACATAACCTCTTAAGAACAATTTTGATTAAGAACAAACTCACCAATTTCTAATTCCACATAATATCACATGAGAAAACGTATGAAGAAACGTTGCTTTGATATGTAATAGTAAATCTTACATGGCTCAAACGGTAATGTTAAGGTTGACTTTGATTCAACCAAAAATAAATTGATGGAAAAAACATTCGGTTTTTAACCAAACCAAACCTAAACAGAAATTTTAAAAAACTGATAACTAAACGAGGTTTTAGGTTAAACCATAACTAAACCAAACCACTTATTTCAATTTGGTTTGGTTCGGTTTTTTCGGTTATGGTTTTTTTTGTCCATCCCTATAGCAGATCATAGGAACCAAACCAAATTGTTCAATATCATGAAACTTCATTTTTTTCATATAGACCCTGATTTTTAGTAATGTCATCATCGTGTCACTACTCGGATATAATCTATGATTTAAATGTTGTGTATAAGCTACTGACAAAAAGTCTCCTTCATTTTGTATAATCATATTTTCTGGAACGATATTCAACTGATTATGTAATCTATTGCCAGCAAATTATAAATATTTAACGGCAAACATACGTCAAGTCAGAATTTCATGAAAAAAATCCCTTATACATTAAAACTATTTTGGAGTTAAGATCACAAGTGAGTCATTTGGATGAAGTAAGATTGGATGATGCTAGTTCTTAGTTTTTAGTCATTTGAGGTATATCATAAGCAGCTTGACCATGCCAAGTTTCTGACTCGCAACTGTACGGAGGAACAAATATTCTCTTATTATAAAAATAAGCTTACGATAGTTTCAAACCTAGCTTATTGGATAAAAAACCTAATGACATATGGTTTAGACTTTTAGTACTAATTAAAAAAAGAACGACCCTTTCTAAAGCTTTAAGCCTTTAACTCGTCTCTAATTAATCTCCAATTCTAATCCGATCTATAAGCTTTGGCAATTTCCAATTACATTCCAGAAAGAAATCCTAACAAGACACGCTTATGTTGTCTTCTCAATCCAATTCCTACTCGGACTAGTATTTAAGTCCTAAACCGACCTAGATTATATATATATAGACATAACTAACCCTTTTGTTGTTTATCCTTAATTATTACTCCAAAACCTCTGGAAGAAGAAGCAGAAATCAATCACTGGGTTCTTATCAAATATTGCCATCGGCTCCGGTGCCGGAGAACGAGAGGAAAACGGAGGAGCTCGTGTCGTTAAAGAATTTGATTCCGTTCCATTGTCCAGCTGGGACCCAGACGCCTCCGTTCGAGCATATGTCTAAGTCGTTACAACGACGTTACATCAAGGTTAAAGAGCCTCTCTTTGATCCAGAGACTTCCAAGCGTATTTATTGGCGGGAAGTGCCTTTTAATGACGACGACGAAGATCATGATCATGGATGCTTCTTTTTCTTGAAGAGAATCATTCGAAGAACGATCGATGAGTGGTTTGGTCCTCTTTTTGGATTACCCAAGTTTGACGAGTTTCATTATTGATCGAAACACAAATGTGAGTTTCTTGTTTGTGGAGAATTGAATTGCGAGAGTACTATACAATGGTTTTTTAATTTATTTTATACGAGAGTCTTTTGAGTTTTCTACGCACGTCTAATTGTCTAAACATTTGTCTGGTGTTCTTAATGATCAACGCTTTTTAGGTTTGTGATTCAGGCTTAGATAGGCCCATATATCCATACAAGTAAGCAAATTAAATTAGGCCCAGTATCCCTAATCTGTTTCAGTATTGATGAAAATTTTCCTTTTTGTTGATATGATTGTGAAAATTTAAATTTAGTTTCGCTAAAACGCAATAATGACGTTACTTGCAAACGTTGCGTAGACGTATTCACTTTCTCGTTCTGTAATCCGCATGAAGATTTTTGGATTCAGCACATTTTTACTATTTTCGAAAGTAAAATTTCGATGTATATTCTTGTTGGGGACAGTCAAACTAGGCGCTATATTCGCGAGGCACAAAACAAAGACAGCTCGGCGCAAGTTAGAGCCGTTAGCGGACAAGTGTGGATGTAGTAAAAGCACTTTAATACAACGTATAAGAAGCATCTCTAATAGGGATATCTCAACATTTGGAAAAAAAGAAATAATATTATTTTATTAGATAGATATCTCAAATAGTTGAGAATCCCACCCAAAAGTATTTCAAATGAAAATTTTTTGATAGAGGTTTTCAACTATTTGAGATACCACCTAATAAAATATGTTTTTTCTTGTTTCAAGTGTTGAGATACTCTTGTTGGAGATGCTCTAATGAGATAGTTTAGATGATCCACTCGCTCAACCCGAATTATGGAAATACGATTCGATATACGATACATGGCATGTATACTCTATAAAAGTCACATGCGTTCCCCGAGAGCAGGGGACAAACGGTCATTCACTCACACATAGTCATTTGACCTAATTTTCTTTTCACACAAAACAATCTCTTTTCTCTCTAGACACGAAACTCATTCCGGGAATCACCAGATCCATTCAAGCACTCTATCTATGGTCACTCTTCGGTTGGAATCACTTTAAATCTCTCACCTTTCCCATCTTCTCCACCTCAAATAGCTTCACAAAACCCAAATACTTAGTGGATCCATCACGTTTTTCGAACTATATAAGTCATTCAACCATTCTAACTTTTTTTCGGATTCTCTTTGGACCCGACGCCCAAACTGTGGTTTTTATCTCTTTTGTGTTATTGACTTGAGCGTCAGAACGTCCTCGGAAAACACCCCAAATCGTATTTTCGAGCATTCAACGCATTGTTTTTTGGGTAGGTAGATTATTTTCTCAAAATGACGAAAAAATCCCGAAATAATTCTCATTACATTAACAATTTAACATTACATAAGTTTAATTGTGTTGTCATCGTTGTTGTATTGCCATATGTAATCAAACGCGTACAGTGTAAGTTGATGATATTTAAAAAACAGTGATTTTTTTTTTTTTTAATAATCTATCAAATTTTGTTATTAATTTTTTTTATTTTCTAAATTAGTCAATATTTTCTGATGATTATGTTTACATAAAGTAAAAATTTAAACGGAACATATTTTATAATATTTTAGAAAATGTATCAATGGTAAAAGCAAAATTTATTTAAAGAAATATATATAATTATTTTTTAAAAAAGAGGAATGTCTTCAAAGATGATCCTTTATTTTATAAGGAAATGTGTTACAAAAAAGAAAGAAAAGTAACTGTATTAATGAACAATATAGCCCATTGGTTGATTTTAGGTGTAATAATAAACATTGTGCTGCGAAACAAAACCAATTCCCGAAGGAAATGACAAAATCATCCATAGTTATCAGCTACTGACCATTGCGTATCGAAGGGTACAAATGTCATTTACGAAATTTGTAAACACGGCGTTCGAACAGAAAAGAAAGAGAAAATAAATCCTCACAAAGGAAGAAAAATTTGATATCTTTTCTTCTGCATCTCAGGGTTTTTGTGATTATCTTCTTCGATCGATTTCTATCTCTCTTCGTTTACAAATTTGGTGTTTTACCGGTCTGGATCTTCGTTGATGGCGAAACTGAGACACTCGCGATTTCAAGCGAGGAAATGGTCGACATTGATGCTGGTTCTGTTTATGCTTTTCATGTTAACGGTTGTTCTCTTGATGCTTTTGGCTTTTGGGGTTTTCTCTCTTCCAATTAATAACTACGAGGAATCTTCCCCGATCGATCTCTCTTATTTCAGACGAGCTGCAACTGAGAGGTGCATGATTTGTGTCGGAATTCTTGATCTGCCTGATTTTCTAAGGATTTTTGTTTTTTATTCAAACCGTTTCGTTTTTTCTTCTTCTCGAATTCAGAAGTGAGGGACTTGGGAAGAGAGGAGATCAGTGGACTGAAGTGCTTTCTTGGGAACCCAGAGCTTTCGTCTACCACAATTTCTTGGTTAGTGTTCTTATTCCAAATATTTATTAGATTTGATACTTGTTCAAAGCTTTACTGTCTGTTAATCAGACACTGATTCATGTTTGAACCAACAAAATCGAATCTTGATTATTAGTTTATTGTTGATTTGATTGACCAGTCGAAGGAAGAATGTGAATATTTAATCAGTCTTGCCAAACCACATATGGTGAAGTCAACTGTTGTAGACAGTCAAACCGGGAAAAGCAAAGATAGCAGGTTCGGTTTCCTTTCTCCATTGATGATGATGCTTTTTTTTTTTTGTTAATTCGGGAAGCATTGTGTATTGTCTTGATGATTTGTGAAAATTACACACATTCAGGGTACGAACTAGCTCAGGAACTTTCCTTAGGAGAGGAAGGGACAAAATCGTTAAGACCATTGAGAAAAGAATTGCAGACTACACTTTTATCCCAGCAGGTATGAGAGACTTTATATTGATCAATAGCGGTTTGGACTTTCATTTTCTCTTAAAATTTTGAGCCATCATCTATAGATGCATTTGTTATATATCTAATTAGTGTCAGAACTGCATGATGAATGATGTCACTTTTCACCTTATTCGTTTAGTATTGTGCTTAAGATGATTCTTGAATGTGCAGATCACGGTGAAGGACTCCAAGTTCTTCACTACGAAGAAGGGCAAAAGTATGAACCACACTATGATTACTTTGTCGACGAGTTCAACACTAAGAATGGAGGTCAACGGATGGCGACAATGCTTATGTATCTGTAAGATTTTTTTAACTCTTTTAATTTAAGGTCGCAATGTTCTAGTATTTACCAATCTTGTCTTGTTTCTCTTATGCAAAAACCCTTATTCTATACAGGTCGGATGTTGAAGAAGGCGGTGAAACGGTGTTTCCTGCTGCCTATATGAATTCTAGTTCTGTACCATGGTATAATGAGCTCTCCGAGTGTGGGAAAAAGGGACTTTCCGTAAAGCCGAGAATGGGCGATGCATTGCTCTTCTGGAGCATGAGGCCCGATGCTACACTAGATCCTACAAGCTTGCATGGTAAGCTCTACCGTCTGTTTTGAATAAGCGTATAAAACACTCTTGTAATTTTGTTTTTCCGATACCATCGAGTGTGTAGTTGATAAATATATGTCTTGTTGATTCTAGGTGGATGTCCTGTGATTAGAGGGAACAAGTGGTCATCTACCAAGTGGCTGCATGTTGGCGAGTACAAAATATAGCGTGTTTGATTGCTGGTAATGGTTCAAACAAGAAAATTTGTCCATTATGTTTATGTTATCTTTGCAATAGAGTGGTTAGGGATTTGATGAATTACTTAATCATCGGTGATGAAATGTTGTAAAGATCAACTAATCTCTCTAATTCAACATGATTTCCTCTCCTAGTGCATATGTTTAGCCACACACACACACATATGAACACAGACTGTGGGTTATAATATATGCTTGTTAACGATGTCCATATAAAGTATGGCGTGTTTGTTCTTGGTTCTTACATTATCCGTTTTTATTGGGCAGGACAGCATACCTTTTCCTTGATGATGGATGAATTGCAATGTCGGAACCAAAAATTACAGAGAGTTGATGTTTGTTTGTTTTTTCCCTGCGGCTCAGTGTATTGGTCAGCACCAGTTTTTGTTTTGATGGGATTCAGAGGTTTATATATCATTAGAGAATACCAAAAGATAGAATCATTAGACTAAATTAGGATGGCTTAGAGAGACTGTTGCTCATTGGTATACAAGCCATAAAGCTTGTCATTGAACAGAAGATGTGTATACGTAGTATTGTCGTGTCCTCTTTTTTTTTGGTTGTGATTAGAACATTATTATCAAATAAGAAAAGTGTCATCTTAATATGAAAGCTGTATTGTTATATTCATATACCCAACCAAACTATCAAAAGGGACCGGACCATTCTTAATTTGGATCGTGTCAGTTAACTCGTTTTTTGGTGGTTTTCATCAGCAGATAGTAATATTATCGTTGAAATTCTCTTAGTATATACAACCAGGAAATCTAATTTCTCTATATTATATCCAGAGAACTGTTAAGAGCTGAGACAGTAAAATAAAAGGGATAAATCCTAATCTAGGGATTCACTGCGAATCCTAAGAAAAGGCAAATCAAAGTCTAGAAGGTGGCTAAGAAGGAAGAAGAGACACCTCGAAGAACAAAGATTCAATGGTGAATTGATGAAGATGATGATCAGAGTTTAGAGGAAGAAGATGATTTTGATATTTGATTGATTATCAGATTTGGCCAACTAGCCTTACATATAGTGTGACTAAAGTTTTATGAACCGGAATTACAAAGATAACTAAACCAAACGATGTAAAGTAAACCAAGGCATAAACCGAAGTGTAGAGGTAGATACTTAGGGTGTGATATACTCATTTATCCTGTCACAATACTCCCCTCTTCGAAACATCCTTGTCCTCAAGGATGAAATGGCTCCTACTTGGTGATGAAGTCTTGTAAAATTTTGGTCTGGCGGATGCTCTTTCCAATGAAACATCCTTGTCAATGAAGTATGCTCTTTTGACACACGAAAGACAACACCGTCTTGTGGATGTGTCGACGTAAGGCAACACTGAAATTTCCACACCATATGTTGCTCATCAAAATAAGACAAAGCAAACCAAAGTGGTGTAAATCGTAATGCTCCATGTCCAAATGTAAAGCAAGACTCCCCCTGCCTTGGAACAGAACTTGGTGAGGCGTCTCTTTCACAAAAAAAATCAGCCATTTTGATGAAAAGAACTTCTCTTTCTTCAGCCATGACCACATCCTTGCAAACCAGACCAGAATTTGATCCACAACAATAGGTAACTGAGATAGCTTGTCCATTCTTCTCATATGAGCATATGATTCGTTTCTAACACTCACAACAAAAATTAATGCTAAGACATTCATCCAGATTTCCAAATCGAAGCCAAAACAGTCTAATAACTTCCACATTGTCTTCACAAGCATATTTGCCTTGTCCGTGACAGCCTGAAGCACTTGTGAAAACAAAAACCTCTCATCGATCACTTGTAACTTTTTATATTTAATCTCGACAAGATTAGTTCCGAAGCCGTGTTTCATCTTTACTTTGCCTCCACCCTTTGTAATCAAACAGAGTTGTAACTCTACTTCCATACCCCTGGTATAAACACACAAGTTCCACTTATGCTTCCTGTGAGACTTCATGCCAGCAAGAACAAGTTGTCTCAGGCTCCTTGACTTACACATTATCCTCATTTTACACTTAATAATCCCTCTCCCCATGAATGTATGTCGTTCATCCTGCAGCAAAATTTTCAACATAAACTCTGGTTGATACTTCAATTTCCAGGTCTTGTGGTATTTCATCTGCTTCTCCCGACCTTGAAAATCCCTTTCATGTCTCCAGGTTATCTCTTTAGTTTCTTCTTCACTTTCAGACCCAAAAACCATGATTACACTTTCTTGAAAATCTCTTGTCGTGTTCATAATTGTTTGCAAACTCCTTCCAGTAAACCATTGTGCTATCTCCGGAGTCTTACCACCACTGTGAACACTCTCTGTGAAGACAGTGCCGTCTCGATATGTAATCTGACGTTGTACCGAACGACCTATCACTTTATAGCTCTCACAAATACCCAAGAATGTGTTCAAAAGTTGCAGGTGTACTTCAAACATTGTGGCAGCCTCTTCACTTGATTCCTCCACAAAAGACAACGTATAATATGTCCATTTGTTTCTCCGTGAACTGGTTTTGAACTTGAATTTCCATGATTTTCTTAGCTTCCCAAAAGTCCCAACGACTTCGTAAACTATGAGGACACGTGATCTCTTCACTACTTGTGCAACCAAATCATCAAAGTCAATATAAGATTGTAGAGTATCCTTGTGTGGCCACGATTCATTCTCAGCACTAGCGTCAACTTCATTTAACTCCTTTTGTCCTTTATCATAAACCAACCCCACAGATTCATCAGCAATTTCCTCAACAAAAAGTTCTACCAATTCTTTATCATCAGAAACTCGATCACCATCATCGTCAGCAATAACTTCACCAACAAAATGATCCAGAACCTCAGTAGCCAAGCCATCAGAAGCTTCGAGTAATTGTTTCCCATCTACGACTGGTTCTTCTTGGGTTTCAAATTCCAAGTTCACAGCATTGTCCTCAAAAGGTATTGCGTCCTGCATTAATTCATGTCCCGTAACCGAATTAGTTATCTCCATTGATTCTATCTCACTTCTTGAATCTGCATTTGGATCAGTCTCATGGATTAATTCCTTCTCTAACAGAACTTCTGGTGGAGAAGAACTCTTGTCCATACCAAATCGAGCAATCAATTTGCGCTTGAAGTAAGTCCAATCTGTGAACTCTCTTCTGTGCTTCTTAAACCATTTCAATGCAGTTCCCTCTAGGCTCAAAGATACGAGGTCTAACTTTTCTTCATCTCCATACTGACCAGGCCGAAAGAAATTCTCCACTTCCACAATCCAACAATCGAGCAATGTTCCCTCAAACACAGACAAGTGATATGTGGATACCTGAGGTGGAAACTTTGATGATTCATACGCACTAGAAGGAATGGTTTCTTTTTCGAAAACCAAATCTGTTTCATGAGTCGAGTTCTCCGAAGATGATTCTCCTTCCACCATCAGAATATGTCCAGGTTGGTTGTGATCAGAAATCGCGATGATGTAATCGTCCTGCATAAACCCAACGCCAGAATCAGAATCTGGAGCATCACTTTCCTTCTCGGATTCAGTTTCAGATGTTTTAATCGCAAAATTCAGGTCCAGTTGGCTGAGATATGGAGGATCGGGAGGTCGTAATGGTTGTGGATTCAAAGCTTGAGGATAGAACTCTTCGAAGTAACTTTTGAGATCGCTTCTCAGAGCCTCGAGGCGCTGTTTATGCTCATCCGCTTGCTTTAACTCCCGCAGCCTCTGCATCTCGATCAACAGAGTTGCAGCTTGTTCCCTTGAGGGCAGGAACGACATCATCCCGTCAAATCGCTGGTACATTTCGAACATGGCTTCCGGTTCCGAGAAACGTAAAGCTCTGATACCAATGAGACAGTAAAATAAAAGGGATAAATCCTAATCTAGGGATTCACTGCGAATCCTAAGAAAAGGCAAATCAAAGTCTAGAAGGTGGCTAAGAAGGAAGAAGAGACACCTCGAAGAACAAAGATTCAATGGTGAATTGATGAAGATGATGATCAGAGTTTAGAGGAAGAAGATGATTTTGATATTTGATTGATTATCAGATTTGGCCAACGAGCCTTACATATAGTGTGACTAAAGTTTTATGAACCGGAATTACAAAGATAACTAAACCAAACGATGTAAAGTAAACCAAGGCATAAACCGAAGTGTAGAGGTAGATACTTAGGGTGTGATATACTCATTTATCCTGTCACAA